>OMNN01001056.1:0-15169 GCA_900302755.1 Chromis chromis | reverse complement strand
TATCAAACCCCCATCCAACTAATCTCAATTAGAAAAATCAAGCGTCTATTTAAAGTGCTAGCAACATCAACTTCTCAACATGACAGCATTGGTATCCGTTCCATCAGGCGAATGGGCAAAGAATACAAACTAAGGTATGTAAACGGACTCACCTGAGTAGTAGGGAGGTGATTGGTTGATTGATACTGGTGTATTCTTCTTTTTTGTGTATTTTTTTTCATGTTATAAATGTATTAAATGTATAAAAAGAGACAGCGGGTTGAGGTTATTGCTGAGCACATTTGTGAAAGTCCTACACTGGATGTACGATTTGTTTTTTGTTTTTCTTGTTTTCCATTTTGTTATTTTTATGATGCCTTTTTTTTGTATGATTTTTTAAAATGAGCAGAGAATTGAGAGTTAAATGTGTGACATAATTACAGGTGGAGTTTCTACGTGTTTGTGGCTTCGTGGTCAAATGTTTTAGAGAGAGAAAGAAAAAAAAACAGACCTGTATCATTTCTCCTGGTGCATACAGTGAATTACTCGTTTTTCATATATTTACAGCATTAAAAGCAGATGTGTTATCGCTGTTTTCCAAAGACATGTGCTCATGTGCTTGATTTATATCCTTACTGAGAGGGAGTCGGTCTACTGAGCTGTGTGGACATGGCAGTAACAGATAAATATCCAGTGTTGTCATGGCTTTTTTTTTTCTTTAAAACTAAATTTCACACATACCCTTATCAGTGAAGCAAAATAGCATGGCAGAGAAGGGCTGCAATTTCATCACACACGATAATTTCAACTTTTCAGTGGTACATCGCAATCATGTCCTAAAAACATTTGGTCACAGGGGAACCTCTTATAATGCTCTGAAATGTCATGATTGTCACTTGAACAGGTCGACCTGTGTACACGAAATCTTACCACTATAATGAAACGTCTGTTATTTGTGTGGAGCTGTCATACTTTTTATGTTTCGTTCGACTCCTTTTCTTCTGTCAAGTGTCTGAGGAATTTCCCAATAATGACTCTGTCTCTCCTTATATAATTGTGACTGTCTTGCTGAAGAATTGGCTTACATCAACAGCATTTTTCTCTGAGGAGTCATCCATGGACACAAAGGACACAGACAGGAAAATGTCAGCCGATGCTTTTTATTTACATATACAGAGAAAAATTGTTTTAACATGTAAAGGGAATTGGGGGAAAAAATGAGATGATGGTGGCCATGCTGGAGTATAATAAGTCACCTGCTGCTTTCATGATGTTTTTGTTCATTTTTTATTTCTTTCTAAAATGATTTTCCAGTTGTTGTCTTTTGTTTGGGTGGTTTTAAAGTAATAGTTGTCCTTTTCTTTAATGTTGGCATCTGAATCTGCTCGCGGGGATAAAAATGACCCCATCAGCAGGCGTTTTATAAATATATATATATATCTGTTTTTAAAATTGCTGTTAACAAGTGCCAGTGGATGCTAGCATAGCAAATGACTCGTTTCTGTCCTCAGCACTGAGGTCCATTACACAATCACCAAAATGCATTTGCTTCAAACAAACAAAAAAAGAAGAAGAAATAGCTCAATGTGAAAAATCGGATATAACAGAAGCATTGGAGTAAATCTGTGGATGTAAACGACATATCTGACTGGCTCTGAACAATATAAATACTGTATTAAGCCTTATTTTATGCATGTTCTTTGTGTGGGAGTGGAAGTGCATATGTTGCTATTTTTTCTATCAATTCCAGTGTGTTTGTCCTCATTTCCAGCTCAAAAGATGACACTTTGTGAGTGTTGTCAGTATTGACAGAGGTATGAGTTTGTGGGCGCACAGTACCCAGTAACAATATTGCAGTTAACACACAAAAAGGTATATAAATATACATATATATATATATTAATAATGATGAAAAAAAATAGCATCTCGGTGAGAGCAGACCTCTCTGCCGGCTCGAGATGTGAATGTTTTACAGTCCATGCTTGTCTACTGTATGTTTTTAGATGAGCATGTTAATCATGAGCCTCAAACTATATTGTATTTTCAACACAAATTAGCATCACAAAAGTGGGAAATATCATGTTCTTATTAAAAGTCTGTTGATCTCAGTTTAGTTCCGTTTCATTTTCTATTGATTTTCAGTGTAGACAATTTCATTTTCTACAGCCTTATTTCTGTTTTTGTGGCATGTATCCACCACAGAGTGATACATGGGGTTTGCCTCAGAAGGTTTCAGAGGGAGAAAGCTAAATGACCGTAGTAGGGTTGCAACTTGCAATTTTGTAGTTTCTAGTTCGCCTGAACAGCTTTGCAGTAACTTCTCAGTTTTATATCGTCGCAGCATAACGACACAAACATATGAAAAGCACGTTGTTACCTTTTGTTCTCGCATTCAGTGCCTATCAAACTCTAGGAGACACGACGTAGTCGGAACAGTTGCTGCTCCATCATTTAAGTTATTCGCGCCCAGAATAACCGAATGAATAATGGTGAAATATAACATGGGCTGCAAACATCTATCAGATAAATGATGGTTGTTTACTGGCGGTGAATTTGAGTTAGTACAGTTGGGACGTTATTCACCCCAGCCCCAGCTCTGTACTAACAATATATCTATACTTGATCTATAAATCAATTGATCTCTTAGACGCTGCATTCATTACCATTTTGAGGTTGGCTAAATGGGGGATACAGCACTTATTTCCGCCCAGCAGTGGACGTCCTAAAGAGATCTAACCTTTTGCAGCTTAGTTGCTGATTTTTCTAAGCACAACAATCGAAATGCTAATCCAGTGGGAGGATATTGTAGTTGTACATTTAAAATTAATCGAGATTACCCCTTTCAAAGCACAACTTCAAGGTTTCATTTGACATTTCTTCCGCATCCATTATAGAACCACTGCCACACTTGCTTCTCAGACACGTGGGAGAGAGAAAAAACCTTTCAGTTTTGAGTCGACATTCTGTATACTGGTAGATGTAAACATTGTCTTCATGTTGTTGGGGTGTTATGAGTTTCTATTTTGTAATACTGACTGTAACTTCATTCCATCCTAATCTACTTTTTTGTATTCAGTATGTTCAACATTCCACTGTAAATACTGTACATAAGGTTGAGATTATAGTGGGGGTTTATTTAGGGACAAATGTGTAGGGACCCTGTTCTGTAAAATATACCTATTTTGACTGCAAACATGGAGACTCGATGATGGATAGATGAAGTTGATGCATAGCTTATTTCCAAAGTCCCACCTAAAAATGCTCCTCTAGTCCGTTTTTAATATGCCAGTAGTGGCTTCACTGTCATACAAAGAGGGTGACGCATACAGTTTGTCAACTTAATGTTACTGAAAGAAACTCAAAAGAGAGAAATTGTCTGTATGCAGCCATGTGAATGTATATTTCTGAGGGTGTTACAAATATAAAAAAAAAAAATCTCTTGTTCAATTGTGATGACCCAGTGAAGTAACTTGTATTTGTTTTAAGCATTAAATGAGTTCAGTAGTCAACAAGCGTTCTGTCCCAGTTCACTGATTGGATAGATGTGTGTTATCGGATTGAATATGGTTCATGTCTGCATTTCTTATCACTGTGTGTTGGTTTTGTAAATGCAGCTTTTTTCCTCAGTAGCTTTTTATCAGTAATGTATGTTTGCCGCCTCATACAAGTGCTTATTTGGATTTATGTTTTTATTAATTATTATCTTGTGAGCCTTAATTGTGAGACATAAAAATAAATAATATTGCAAAAAAATAAAAATAAATCTGATTTAACAAAGATAACGTAGACATCCAGATATGGCTTTGCTACCAGAACAAAATTCTTTTTGGTCAAATCTCTCTGGAGCGCGTGCAGGCATCCAGCCATTAGCAGATCCACAGTTTTACATTGCAGCATCCAGTATTCAGAAGTGAAAAGGCTACAGAGACAACAGCAGTGCTAAAGCAGGATGAATCCCTTTGGATGTAGCCGCAGTCGCCTCCATTGTTTGCTCCCGTTTTTGAACCTGAGCATGACACGAATCTGACGACAAAAGTGAATCAAATACTATTTGGTAATGCCTGACAATATTTGACCGTCTTTACAACGTTTTTTTTTTTGGTGTCAGTATAGCTTCCACCACTGAGAAAAAGTTGAAAGGGTCACGGTTTAGTATAGATCATTTCATGTAAGGCTAAAATAAGAGAGATAAAAGGATACATACAGTATATAACAAGAGTCTTTGATGGTTATCACTGTAGCTTTTGGTGTTTTTTTTTCTCTTTACTTTAATTGGAGAGTAAAAACTGTCAGGCAGATGCTGATATTGAGTTCAGTGCTTAATGAAGCTACAGTGATATGATGAGAGAGGCCCAGTGTAGAGCCAGACAGATCTGTCTCAGACTGTGGGACTCAAGTGCAGACATCTGCACTGTGCACATTAAGAACAGCCCAGAGTTTGCAGCTGTTGCCATCCATTTGCTAAAAGAGCCTTTTGTAGCCCAAGGGGCTTTGATGGCACATAGGCTTTTAACATGCATGGCCGTCTCGTTTTTTCTCCTCCTAACAGAGCCGCGAGTGGAATTCTACAACATTTCCTCTATCAAAGTACTTTTAGGATGAAATATGGCTGGATTTTTGTTTTAAAAAAAATGTTCCTCATGGGCCCTAAATTCAAAAGCGAGTTTGCTAAAGCACCTCTTACGGTATGTGATGCCACTCCATTCAACACAGTGTGAAATCAGAGAATACAAATTACACTATCAGAGTATTCAAGACTACAATGCCTAAAGTGAAAAATGATCAGACAGTGCCTGCCATGGTTTATGTAGATTAGTGTTTTTTTTGATTATTATTATTATAATTTTCTATTTTACGGTGCTAATAAGTTCAGACGAGTATTGTATTTGAAGCTGAATAAGTCTCCAGTACTTCAATGCAGCCCCATGAGTTGATGAGGTTTTTTTTTTCTTACACTATTCTGGTGAATCATTTCGCCTTTCAATGTTAAGTTCCTTTCATGAGTCAGTTTAATTTTATAGCTAAACTCTGGATTGGACTCTTAAATTCGCAAGAAAACTCTTTGCTACTGTGAATTGTTGAGCTGCCAATAAGCCGAGAATTGGGGGGAAAATGATCAATCCGAGTGGCTGCAGGAAAGCACACAGACAGCCAATACCATGAGTCATTAAACTCCAGTGATTAAATAGTTAATGGACATAGTGTATGCACAAGCAATTCATTGGGCTGGATACAGGAGGGGAGGTTTCCTCATCGATCAGTTAGCGGCTTTTAGCTGCATTAGTTTGTAGCTTTGAGGCCAGTTTGTATACAGAAACCTGCGTAGTGGGGAAAGAGGGTAAAAATATGTGATTTCTTCAAATGACTGTGTCTCTATAGAATCTATATTCAGTGGACTCTGCTGTGTAAGTCACCTTATGAAATGTTCTCTCATTAAATATTGTTATCAAAAAGACCCAGCAACCTTACCTGTGTCACAGCCTGTAACAAAAAAAACAACAAAAAAGTGCATTGTTTTGTCTGTTTATGCATCCGTCTTTCTAATAACCTTTTTATTTTCTTTTTTTTTTTTGGATAAACAAATTGTTCATGGCTTCTAGAGATCTGTTTTATTTTGTTTGTTTTGTTTTGCTCTTGTTTTCTACCTGTTTTAAATGTGTACACTTTGAGGTTACATTGGGGTTGTCCATAATAAAAAAAAAACTGTGTTACCATAAAGGACACTTTTTGCTCTCATGTTAAACATTCTTCAAGTAGTCAAACATTCTCTAATGCATTAATGACTAACAGTCTGCTAACACACAGCCGTCAGCCTTCAATCAACTCCTCCACCACGAAGGTTTGTAATTACATTTCCACAAGGGGACTCAAAAGTTAATGTACTGTAGATGTGTTAAAAGAGAAAATATGTGTAATGTTATGTTCAGGAGGGAGGCAGGTTAATGTTCGCTGAAGTGTCAAGACTCAGTCTGCAGCCAGACCGAATTTAACATGCAGAGAATGGCATCGTCTACTGGTTTATCATGCTCACCATCAAAGATTAGCATGTTGCTATGTTTTACCATTTATCACTAAACACAAAATACACCTGAGGCTGATAGGAATGCCGTTATTTATTGCAGGTATTTCCAAAAGCAAGGTTAGAGAATCATCGCCATTTATCTTGACATGAATGTTTGTACAAGATTTAATGCTATCAGTCCAGTAGTTGTTGAGGTTGTGGATCCGCTGACAGACAAGAAATCCCTAAAGTATCGCTAAGAAAACAAGAGTTTATCATCTTATATATACACTGTGGTCTGTAATAACCAAAGGACATGGTGATATTTGCCTTGTAACATAGCATCAGGTTACTTTCAAGATTCAGGAGTTTTTATTTGCTTGTACAGTTTGTGCAGTGAAATGCAAAGTGACTGTTCATCAAGACTGTGCAATAACAATAAGACATTATACATGAACATTCTTTAAAAGCAATAGAAAAAAGTCCCAACATCATAAATAATAAGAAGGTAGAGATTTTAAAGCTAAAGTACAGTTTTGCATGAGAGCGTGTGTGTGTGTGCATACACCTATATGATATTTACATATTTACATGAGCCTTCAGCTGTCATTCCTTTGTTTTTAAATGTAAAATAATAAACTGAATCAACTTTCATAAATGTCATGTTTACCAAAACTGTTGTACAGAAATTGCAAATGCTCAATTTGCCTTTGCCTTAACTAGTAGTTTTGATACATATTTAGTTAATATTTGAGATTAATGTAGCACATCATCTCATTTAAGGATTATATCATATGAAATTCCTCTTGATTCTTTAAGCACCAATGTAATAGCACCTTGTTCAAATTATCATCCAAAATTTGGTTTATAAATATCTATAGTCTTTCTCACCAGTGTAAATCAACTGGTAACTCTGCATGAAGCACCACTGTTGCTTTTCTTCCTATGCAGCTACATGCTATGTTGCCTGGATATAACAGACCACAGGATAGATTTTAATGGACACCTACCAGGCAATCAGAAACCTGTATGCATGGCGTGTTGCTTAAGCAACCGCACCAATTGATGCAGTAATGCTATTGCACCATGCAGTTGTGTGGTCTAAGTAGGCTGTAGTGTAGCCTAAGTGTTGCTATGCTATACTGTATGCTGTTTAAACACAGCAGGAAGCATGTGCAGAATTTACACCAACAAAAGAAAAACTGAAAATATGACGCCAGCAAATGCAGCTGCATTAATATAAACAAAGAGTATTTATAATAGTGTGTTAGTTTTGGACATTTTGCTGGATGTGACCACAAACGTATAACTTCCAGAAGCCAAGTTTAAAGTAATTTAAGTGTTTTTTTTGTTCTGAGGAGCTCACAATGCTAAGTCTTAAGAGTTTCACCATTGTTTATGTAAAGCAAAAATCTCTAATATCCATACTGCTACTTTGTCCTGACTCTTGACTCGACTCCAAACCAAACTACAGCTCCGTGATAATCATCAGGAAAGATGCAGCCGATATTTTTCTCTGCCGCTTGTGGTATTTTCATTGGTCATCCGATCAAAGGTGTCCAGCTCCACTTTCTGCATTTCCACTCTCAGTTTGCTGTTTATGTCTCCTCACATTTAGTCTCTCAGGCAACGAGTGGCGCGACCAAGGCTGACACATGTTTCACTTGGAGCGCCATCCAAAAACGCAAGGCACATAATTTGTAGACGTGTTCCTGCCATGACCAAACTGGAGAAACGAACTGAAAGAAAGACACATTCAAATGTCAGACCGAGCTCACACGGTTCTTTCCATCCGCTTAAACCACTCCCGACAATGAGCTGTTTTTTGTTCCACGATCCTGCAGCTGACTGAATGATCACACTACTGGAAATGAGCAGATCCCAAGTGTTGCATCTAAACCACAAACACTGACACTTGGCTGAGTGTTGTTGCCATGTTTACAGCTGTTTTTTTTTGCCAGCCAGAAAAGCCAGAAGAATTTGTGAAAATAACTGTGCATACCTGACACGCTGAGGCAGGTTATTGCTCAGAATAATCAGTGACTGTTTTTGTTTTGTTTTCCCCCCCGTTTCCTGATGTGCATCATGTCCTCGCTAACCCTTCTGTTTGCCCTGTGGGACGTGTACACTACCGTGTGCCTCCTCTGCCGCTCATGAATCTCTAGCTGTCATCTCAGAGTGAAGAATTTCCACAGGAGAGCATAAATTCATGCCACTCCGGCTCCCTGGGCTGAACTGTCCAGCCGGTGGACTCGATCAGAAACAATGACATCATCCCTCCTCTTCCAAAGACACCGCTGCTTGGATTTAAACCACATCCCAGGGGTGTTTTATCTCCACAGTCTCCACTTGGATGCACCATCCGTGGGAACTTAATATAAGAGTGCAAGCATCTTTAAAGCACCCCAGACGTAAAACAACAAAAAAAAAGCTGAATCAAAAATGCTCTTGAAACAAAGATTAGAATCCAGTGGGAATCATAACCTTTCCCGTACTTTACCCTCTGTAACCTGAAACAAATTACTGGCTTCAAAACCACACGTCAGCAAAACCCACATCTAATAGAGCATTTAGTGGTAACCAAACTGCAAAACTATGAAAACACTCTATAAATAGCCTGACACTGACCCCATAGTACAGTTTGACTTTTCATCGCAAATCATTCAGAACATATAATACAAGATGTAAAATAAAAAAAATACAAGCCAAAGAGTATCCACAAGCAGCTCTTATTCTTTCAACATTTTTTTTTGTCAAAGAGTTGACTAACGTAAACACAGATCAATGCGTTTCTCTCCCCCTTCTGTGAATCTGTCAGAACTGAGCACATCACAAATTCAGTCGTAAAACGCTAAGACTCGATTGATCATCTACAAACACAAAGAGAAAAAAAACCTCAAAAATTATTTGTTCCCAGATAAGGCTTTTATGCTGTATATTGACTCCTCCTGACACTCCTGTTATTTATATCCCTTTAATTCTTTAAAGGCCTTCCGTCGGCATTTAGGTACCTTACAGTCGTACAGTGGAGGAGCTACACGTTTTCCAATTTGTTTCCCATTGTGCCGAATGTTTTGTGACATTGTTTGCTCAGTTTGGCTTTTGTCTGATGGAACATGTTTCACATATAACCTGATCGATTGGGCATGGAGTTTACGCCCCGCTGACACACAGAACGAGTCAATTCTATTTCCAGAAAATGTGAAATTATAATGAATTGGCAATTATTTGGATTAACCCAGGATCAATCTGCTGAAATTATTATTGCCTATTATTTTGTAAATGAGTCGGCTCATAAACAAACTGCTCGGATCCCATGAATAAATTTGTTGGCATCTTGAGGGAGGCTTTGCGGCGGCTGCTGCAGACACAGACACAGCAGCCCCCTTTTGCTTTCACGCCCTCTTCCCATTTTCAGAGCCAGTCATGGCTCGAGCAGCTCGGCTATCCAGCTGCGCATTAGCGTTCTCCAATTAAACTCAGCCATCCCGGAGCAGAACGAAAGGCCTAAACCCTCTGGTGAGAAAAGTGCTGACAACCCTCATCTACAAAGACCTGCTGGGAATACTGTGTCCCTGTGACCATTTACCCAGAGTCTCAGAAGTTGTGTGTGTGTGGATTTAAGCGAGGCAGAGAGGGAGTTAGTGTGCATACCCTTCATCTCTTTGTTGACCGGTGCTTTTACTGCACTCAGCCCAGAGTGACCTTAGACACACAATAACCCTCGAATTACAGTTTTTTTTATGTGCATGGCCGCAAATTTTTGATTTTGCCGAGAAAATGTGTGAAGGAATTCTTCTGAGAGCATTTTTCTTTGATTTTGTGCATCACAACAGCCTTGTCTTGTCACAGGATTAAAATTAAAAATCCCTTCAAATATGAATTGATGAAGGAGCTGGTTGACAAACAGATTTTTACTTTCATTCTCCCTGAAATGTTTGGTTACAAAGAGCAGGGTGTGGCAGCGGAAACAGAGACACTGTGAGGCTAGATTTGATGCTAATGCAAATAGGCACAATGTACATCAGTCACAATAAAGCACAGGTACAGATTGTTCCTTGTTTCACATAGTGATGCCATTTCTTTTTGTCCATATATCATCAGAAACATGCAAATATTATTTTTTATTTTATTTTCTTCATTACCAGTACTTTATTAGGTTGCTCAGTAAAGACAATATTCTCAGAGAGCTTACCTTTTGCCATTAAATGAAATGTGCTATACCTACTAATTACTTGTTTCCACTATAAACAGATGTATTCACAGCTAATGGGTTCTCCTGTATGATGCTGACAGGAGGCAGGATATTAAGAGATAACACATCAGCATGCTTGTCATCACCTGAGCACCGCGTGTACTCTGTTTCTTACTTAAGAATGTAGTAAATTATCGATACGTGCTTTCTTTCTTCAACAGAAAAAGCTAATTAGGTCTCTTCGCAGTCTGTATTGACATGCATCTATGAATACTATCCTGAGGCTAAACCCACATCTTAGCCAGTGTCCTTGGTGATCATCATGCGTGAGTCCGCCACTCTCACTGGGAGAGAAAATGCTTCGCAGGATGAGTCAAATCTCACTCAGCATCATTATGTCAGTTGAAATTAAAATTTCCATGTCCCCCAGACGTGAAGCGTTGCCACGAAATGAACCTTCACCTGTTAAGAATCACCGGATGGGCTTCACTGTAGGGAGACACTCTCCACAGTCCACATTCGGAATGATTCATCAACCCAGTTACCACAGAGTTCCAGCATCTGACAAATGGAACAAATGGGGTAAATTAAGAATCCAGTGTCTCCCACCCCCACACTCTCTTCCCTGACTATTGACTCTCACAGCTTTATCAGTGTGCATTAGTGTCAGTGCCAGTCTACATTTAGAGTAACTGTGCCAGAGGAGGCAGCCCATCAGTGTATACAGGCATGTCTGTCGTCATGCACAGCCAATGACCCTTTGTCAGAAACAATCCTCATCAGCTGAGCCACCAGGCCGAGGCTGTACTGTCCACTCGCTGTAGCACTTACACTGTCCTGCACTCAACACAAATAAAAGTCACTAGTAAATAAATTAAAATAGTGAAACTGCACTAGGGACTATTTTTATGTCTGAACAAACCTGAAGTATTCACAAAATGTTCAGAAAAACAGCAGAATATGCCTAAATATCCTAATTAAATTGGATTTTGGGGAGAAATATTAAGAGAGAGATTCATCAGAAGTAAACCAAGATAGAACAAGGTGGTCACATCAGTGTTAAATCCAAATTTTTCTTACTTCTACTTTTGCTCTTCTTTATTGTAATGCACCACACAATGCCGTCTGCACTTCACACAACTTCTCCATTTTGATGTTTTCAAAAAAATCCACTCACTTACCTCTGGCTGACAATGTTCCCATTATAGCCTAAAGTCCCTCAAAATGTGGAATGTGCCAATTAAAATGTAGATGTGATTAGTTGTTAAAAAGAGCGGCAGGTTTTTTTATTTATTTTTTTGCTCCCCACATCTGGAAATGAGACAGACAGAGATGTGGAGGAAAAGCAGCAGCGGGATCTGATTGTATGCCAGGAGGGACATGGGCAGGTAGCTGCAGCGGCGGCTGACTTAACCACTCAATTATCGCCGGGCACCAGAGGTCATCAGAGAATATTTAATTGAGTCCAAAGTTCTACATCTTACATCGCTTCATGTCTCGGGGAATCTGTAGCTGTGGACTTGTGGGCTTTGACCCCTAAACTCTGGTGTTTGAAGGCCGGGAATTAATGCTAGCAAAAATAAGTCTCCTAATCTGCTACAAATGCATATGCAGAAGCCAGCCATTGATTAGATTACAGTGCTATTTGCAACTCCATCTTTGAAAAGCTGATCCGTGCAAAAATGCAAACAAACTAACTGATCCTCACAACACAGCCAGTCGCGACTAATTCCCCTGAAGTCTCGTGGCCAGTTGCCATGACGAGTCACAACCAATTAGTTGCCTCGGGGGGATTGGCTTCCTCCAGCAGCAGGTTTCAATACCCAAACCTGAGGTCAGTCACTGAGCCCACATCAGCAGAGCTGGCGCTGCTTTGTTCTGTGAACGTGTCAGTGGTATTTAAATCTAAGTTAAATCTCTGAAGAACTGGACTATTTTAGAAGTTTGGAATACAATGAAAGGGCAAAAAGGATTTCTATTTAAAATATTATAGTAATAAATGATCAGACCAACTCATCTTTAGTACTATCTGGTTTTGATGTCATTGTCGAGTCTGGAGTATTGCAGAAACACCCTCCATATGTTCTTATTTGCTGCCTCCATGATTGTTGGGTTTAGTTTTGGCAGCTGAAATACTTGGTTATGTTAGCTGTTGACTGATGAGATCTCCAGTATAATTGGCAGCTGAACAACTGGCAGCTGTGGAATCAAAAGTCAAGTTTATGGTTCATGCAAAGGTAACTGTAGTTACTGAGATCATACAATTTGATTTTTAGTGCACTTTCCCAACACCGGATGGAGATTTTATACATGATCAGGCCATGTTGTGCTTAAATTATGTTCACAAAACCCCTGCAGTAACTGCTTCACTTATCTTGGTGATAAAGGATTCAAGGATTCAAAAGCTTTATTGTAGATAGTGTACCATCCAAGAAACACCCTCCATTAGCACGTTCTTATCTGCCAACTCGATTATTTGGTAAAGTTTTGGCAGCTGAACTACTTGGTCAAGTTAACTGTTGACTGATGAGATCTCCAATGTACTTGGCAGCTGAACAACTGAGAGATATGGAGTCAACAATCAGATTTATGGCTCATGCAAGGGTAACTGTAGTTACTGAGAGTTCAAATTAAGATTTTTGGTGTATCTTTACAACACCGGATGGATGTTTCATGCACGATCAGGCCATGCTGTGCTTTGATTATATCCACAAATCCCTCCAGTAACTGCTTCACTTCTCCTGAGGATAAAAGATTCAAGGATTCAAAGGCTTTATCATAGATAGTGTGCCGTCCAAAACAACTGAAACGAATATTGCAGCAAGACCTTCCATTAGCATGTTCCTATCTGCCACCTCTATGATTGTTGGGTAAAGTTTTGGCAGCTGAACAACTGAGAGATGTGGAATCAAAAGCCAAGCTTATGGTTCACGCAAGGGTAACTGTAGTTACTGAGAGAGTCAATTTTGATTTTAAATATATCCTCACAACACTGGATGGAAGTTTCTTCCACGATCAGTCCATGGTGTGCTTGAATTATATCCACAAACCCCTGCAGTAACTGCTTCACCTATTTTGGGGTTAAAGGATTCAAGTATTTAAAAGCTTTATTGTCATATGCAGCGATAAACAAGTTATCAGTGCAATGAAATTCTTAGTTTGCTGTGTCTCTACCTCATCAGTCATTAACCTACCTCATGAAGAGAAACAATGTATAACAAACCTGGAGTTGCAACTCCTATTTCCCCTATGCAGCCTCTCTGTTTTACTGTGTGTTACTGAAAAGGCATCTACTTCTCATTTCTCTACCTTTTTTTTTAATGTCGTCTTCTATCAACATACACTACCAGCACCAGAAACACAACAAGCTAGTCACAACTCTTGCAGACCTAACCCCCGTTTGGTTGGTTGCCACTTTAGCGTAGCTTTGGTAGCTAAATGCATAGGTTTTGTTGGGTATGAGGTATAGATTTAAACTTCTTCTCAGGCAGTCTGCATAATCTGTAAGATCAAAAACACATTTGCAATTACAAACTGGATAACAGGTTAAAAAATGACATTATATTTTCTCTTATGTTGCTTTTGCTACTGTATCAGAAACCAGTTTGGCTCAAGAGACAAGTAATTTAGGAAAACATGAATAGCCAGTAGGCATATACTGTGTTTAAGTAAATTTATGTTTTGTGGTTAATGCGCTGATGTGATTTCAACTTAGTTCTAAGCTTTAATTCGCTAATCAAAGTTCGAAACGTATTAGAATAATTTAATGCTCGGTATAACTGATGACATGTTTATTTATGTCTGTCGCTCCCTGAAGATGATGAAGGCGTACAAGGCTGATAATCACTCGGGCCTTTTTCTAAAGAGCTTTGTCATCTTGTTTTGCTGTGAAGTTGGCAGAAGCTGCAGTCTTCAAAAGCATTTCTGATTAATTTTACCACTTGTTGATCTTTATTCATTACTTGCAACGTGCATATTGTGGTGTTTGCTTTGCATCAGCCTCCCTCTGTGTGCTCAGTCATCAAATCACTTTTATTGCTGTTGTACTTTGCCCTGACATGAGGGTTTTTTTTTTTTTAAAGACAATCAGGATGCTTTGGGTTTGAGATTTGTTCCTATAAAGATGACTCATTTAAATCTCTGATTAGTTTATCCATCACTGTCTGCAAGATTTGTTTTCCACCAGATTTATTGTTTGCATCTGTGACTTGACATAGATAACATTCAACAGCTTTTCTAATTGCATACAGCGATGGAAACACTTTTACACACGCTTTCACATCCATCCGGAGGCCCTCACATCTATCTGTGAGAGCAGGACAAAAAGCCAGGAATGACTCATTCGACATATGCAGGTATCCGCAGAAGGACTTCCTGCCACGAAGCGTTTTTGTCAAAGGGAAACTTGATACTGTAGTGCTGATTTAACAGGTTTCCCTTCTTCTAATGAATGGCCTTATGGGGTAAAAGCTTCCTGTTTGAAGAGAAGGCATTCAGCATCGGCGAGTGAATGCCTGACTGATTGCTTCATGAGTAACTTGGCATAATATGTCTCTTGACAAGAAAATGCACAAGAAAACAAAGCTGCACTTTAAACCTTAAATTAAACAGCACAACCACAAAGTCTAACACACATTCAGGGGATCCGGTTTCTTCACTCCAGCGCCAACTATGTCAGATGTAATTTATTTGTCTCGTCTTTTTCCCCCCCTGCTTTTAATAAGACAGATGATTTTCTCCAGAAACCCAGAATGTGCACATATCCTCACTGTAAATATAAAGTATTTGTGGCCTTCATTTATTAAGGAAGGGGTTCAATTGTGCACAGTACAAGGCTGTGTGTGTGCGAGTTTTTTTGCTGCTTTTTTTCAGTGACAGAGTTGAAAGATGTTTTCCCATGAGTGGCCCTGGGGCCCCAAACTGCGGCGTTACATGTGCGCGTGCCTCTGGAAAAAAAAAATCTCAAGTACAGCCCCAACAAAACACATTTATCA
>OMNN01001055.1:15512-49338 GCA_900302755.1 Chromis chromis | reverse complement strand
GTAGCACTCAGAACCAAGTCCACTGATTTCTACTAAAAGATAAAAAATATTCAAAAATGGTTTACCTTTAAAAAAAGACCCTCTTCTATAAGAGCTGGTCATTGTAGTAGAAATCATTAAATACTTGTTGGGGACTGATTGTAGCTGCAGATTAATACACATAGAGTGTTTACAAGATGGTGTGAGTGAAACTGCCTCACAATAAACCACAGCCCCTGTTTATCATGATTAAGGAACATGTCACTGTACAACAGTGTGGATTATCAATGTGTTTTTACACAACAATAGAGCTCCATGGGAAAAGAGTATCAAAAATATAGACTACATCCAGCCTTACCATTCAAGTTGGATAAACATTGCAATGGTTTGTTGACTTGCAAACAATACTGTGTTGCTACAGCCTGTCTAAAATAGTATTATTAATCTCAGATAGACTCTGCTAATGATTCAGTGAAGTAGCCGCCTCTAATTACATATCAGGAAATTGATTATATATGGAGAGATGTGATTTAGGTAAATAAATCTCTAATGATGATACATTACTGTGATCACATGTACTCCTATTATGTCTATAATAGCGCTGACAGCAGAGCAGTAGTATTAACATAAGCCCTGTTGTACCATCTTTGTTGTCGTAATAGCATCCTAATCTTGATTTTTGTGAGCATGTAAATGAAGTCCCTGTTGTGGATGCTCCAAATGAATCAACTCGCTCTCGGTTCACCTGTTCCATATCAGCAAGGTCCATTACATAATCAGAGCGCAGTGATTACAGGTCCCCTACTGGCAGAGCAATTACCCCGGCTTGGTCATTATCACCTCATAACATCATCTGCTCTCTACACATCAGCACAGACAACACAGCTGTATATTACTCAGTGTTAGGTCGCAGAGTGTGCGTGCTGCACTAATGCAGTAAAATTAGTTCATTATATTAAGTGTGAATGTAATAGGTGTAAGCACTAATAAGCACATTTGTGATAGTTATCATTGTCACGTGCAGGAGTGCATACTGAAGAGAAATTAGAGTAAATGCTGATTTGATTTGGAGAATATAGAATTCAAATCATTGTAATCACAGGAAATGTCTTAATATGACTGAAAAATATGTTGTCCATCAATAGAAATGACATGAATAGAGACTATTTCTTCTTTTGTCGCACATCTCATTCTGAATGACATGAATTAAAAAATGTTTTGAGAAAATAATTTAGTAAATAGAATAATGTATTAAGTTGATGTCATGATTTTATAGCATTGTACTGAAATGTGGTCAGTTGAACTACTGGTGAGACATAATCAGAATCATAAGTGGAAGTAAATTATAAAGTACATTTATTAAATACTTTACTTGAGTTTTTCTATTTAATGATTCTATTTTATTGTTTTAAAATATACTTCTAAAATTTTTACATTTTTTATTCCACTCCACTTCAACTACATTTAACATTTAACAGAAGTAGGGGTCGACCGATTTATCTGCCAGTAGAATAATCAGATCGGATATGTAGCATTTTTCCAATTATTGGTGACGTTATTTTTTTGGGGCCAATTTCAGATAAGATAAATTAATTTAAAAATGGTGTATTTTGGCTCTGATGCAGGCGTCTCTCTCTATCTGTAGTCACCACTCTGTGCTTAAGCAGTGTCCATCTATCTGACTGGTTACACATCAAGAGTAGCAGCCTATCAATACAGAATACTGAATATGTAAAACATACACAATGAAAGACATTTGTAAAGTTTTTTGTTTGAGTTTGTTTTTTACAGCAAGATTACTTTTCTATTTAAAACATATGATGGATTTTTTAAAATTATACATTGCATATATTGAGCCACCAGAGTAAGAAGCAACTAAATGTGGCTCCACCTTAAACCACCACTGACATGTTAATGCATTGACAATAATCCAAGTAACAGCACTGCTAAGGCCGTCCTGCAATATAAATACTTTGGCTTTTTTCTATAGTACTTTTTTTGTACTTGAGTAAGATTTTGAATGCAGAACTTTGTTTGTAATAAACAGTTTTTACAATGTATTACTGCTTTTTTTATTTGAAAAGCTCCAGTGACTTCTTCAACCGCTGCACATTTGCACTTGGCGCCTGGCAACACTATTAAAATGAAAACAACTCATCTTGTGTTTTTTGCCATCGTTTACAGACTGTGTCACCACTGCCCATTCAGCGTATCACCTCACTGTGCATTCTTCTCTGTGCTACACATGATGTCCGTCACTGCGAAAACTGATAATGACAAATACATTTTGGTACAACAGACGTCATCCATTTCTCTTCACAATATGATGAATGCAAAGGGTGATGAATCCGGGGCGCTTGCTTTGCTTAGCTTGCACTGTCTTTTAGTGCAGAGCCGTTTGTAAATCCATATCCAAGGAGTACAGGTGTTGATTAATCCTCTCGACATTTTCCTGAGACATTCTTTCATTTGTATTGACATTCTTGTGGCTGCCTGGCGAGTGGTGGGGAAATGAAAGGGCTGCCATGGTATTTTGGAAGCCCCTCAGAAGTCAGACTTACACGGGCTAGCTGCTGTGATGGCCTACATTATGGAGTTTATGGCCTGTGGGGGTCTGCTCCCACTAGCCCAACAGGACTCCAGGAAAATGCCTGCTCCTGACTGGCTCACCACATGTCAGACCCCCTCAGCTCCCGTTTACTCCAGACAGACGCTCTAAACCGCTGTCCTAGCTGTATCCATGAATATAATGAACTATTTAAAAAATTATCTCACCCAGTAAAGTAAGGAATAAATACATTATGAGCCTGTCATCATCTTTGTGTAACAGTATTTCACATTTAGAGTACACTAAAAAGTCAACCATGACTTGACCCAGCCAGTAAAACCACAGCTCGCCCACTCCTTTTCACCCATGGAGCCGGACACAAATATAGGCCCCTGCCGCCTGCCCTGGTGGAAAGTGGTGGTTCTGTTGTGGTTATGTTCCCTTAGCAGAGCGGTAATGAGTAGCATTGCTCCGTGCTGCAGCTCTGACATGGTGTAACTGTGTTGCTCTGCGGCTGACTCCACACACAGCCAACAAAAGAATTTCATGGTGGCGGTTCAGCCGCAGATAAAGACTTCTTCCTCATTAAAAAATAAATAAACAAGGGAAGAAAATGATATGTTAACACATTATTGACATAACACATTTTTTTTTTCTCTTTTTCTCATTATGATTCCTCAGCTGTGTTGTCTCCAAAGTGTCAGATGGAGAAGTGCTCACAAACTAATTTAAAAGTTCAATCACGTACGGTTGTAGCAGTTTGTACTTTGACGAACTCCTGGCACATCACAGTTAGCTACAAGCAGGCTCACACCCACATGCAGTATACTGTGTGTGTGTACAGTAGAGAATTAGTTCATCGCTGTTTAAGTGTTGAACAAACGCACCCCGCTGTGCAGCTGGATTGTTTTTTTTAAATTGTGAGAGTGATTGATGCTTTTTCTTCCCTGAGAAAATTGTGTGCAGTTTATAGAGTATATTTGGGGGTGGAATATTATGCAAAGAGGCATCTCTACCACAAGATTTTTTTTTTTTTTGAGGGTCAGGTTGAGCACTTACTGATGGAGCAGCGAGAGGAATCTTGGCTTCTGCACTTATCTGGTGTGTGGAGTGTGGGGTACTTTCCTCCCTCTTTCCTCCATTTCTTCTCTATCTCTGGCACCAAACTTATCAAAATAATGTGCAGTAAGATCATTTTTGGCTTGCGCCTGACAAACTGATATAAATTTCAATCTGACTCTGACAGAAGTTTTCATTTTGCCAAGAGTGCAAAAAGAGGCGTGTGTGTTTGTGCGCGTTCTGTGTGTGTTGGGAGGTGTACCGTGCATGTTTTGTGAACATAAGTTAAAATGTGACCATAGGAAAAGAGGAGTTGGCCAGGAACTGTTGTGTTTTCAAACAACACCCAGAAAGAACAAACATTTTCTCCTACGAGTCAATCAGTAAACCGCAAATTCTTTCACGTCTCATATAGCTTTCGAGCCAAAGCACTGCCTCTGTTCCCCACTTGAGAATCACTTTAATAACTCTCTTATTATTCCTCAGCCTTATTGTTATTATTATCAATACCACCTGTGAGGAACCGCTCCAGTTTTGCTGAGAAACTATCGTAAAAACCTCCATCTGATGTGATGCAGCCGTCTGTCAGGTGTCCACGGTGCTGCTCTAAGGCACAGGTAGAGACAGCGAAGTGGCAACCCCGCTCAGGCTGAGATGCCTTTCAACGGTGTGCCATTGGCACCCTGGTCCAGTTTGGCACCGGCTTCCGGAGCAGGAATCTTGCACCCTCATTACACCTCAGCCACTCTAATTACAACCTGCTCAAGAGCTGTTATCCTACACCTCACAGTGACAATGACAGCGCCTCCTCTTAGAGGCCTGGCCGGTTTTCTGTACTGAAACGCAACACAACACCCCTGTAAATAAATGACGGTCCTGCTGGAAAGAACACACAGCACGTACCAATTACTAACTAAAACCTGTGATCTGTTGGGGGCAAGCATTTGTCAGGATTTCACTTTTTTTCCCTGTGTGTTTACCCTTAAATTCTGTTGATGGTGACGATGGCGAGGATGCTTTAATGTATTCAACTAAATGATGATGAAACCAAGCAGCATTCTTTCTGGCCCTTCGCTCGGTTTCATGGAGGAGAAATCCATTTACACAACAGGCAGTGAATTCGGCTATGAATGTGTTCCATGGTGTCCTATCACACACACATTATTGTTTGAGATCCTGTGTTATGCTGACAAATCCTCTCGTGGCAGCAATCACCTAAGCGTCTTCCATGAAAGGGATGTACATATTCCTCCACTTATTTCAGAATTTATTGTGTTCATCGCTAATCCAAAGATGGGTTCCTCATGTAATACCCGCCATCTAATCATTCTTAGTACTCCAAGGGCTTGTTAGACAAGATCCTGTAGACTGTAATTGTTTTGTCAATTGATGCCGTAGAAAAGCAAAGATAGACGAAGGAGCACAACGCAGTGGAACATTATTTTGGAACATAGAAAAATATCGCATCAGTACTATTATTTTAAAAATATAAAATACTTGGTAAATGAAAAATTTGCTGTAACATGAAAAATTGTGCTTTCAGGGTATAGAATGTGCATCTACGTGAACACCTTGCTGGTTTCTTTTGAATACAGCGCACTCATTGTTTGGATAACGTGCCTGACTTTTGAGCTCTGTGACAGCAAGCGGTGGCTGCCTACTGTATGTCCTCGCTGAACCTAAACATATTACACAGCATAATGTTTTTATAAAAGTCCATATTAGGCCGCGCACATCTTAAAAGGTTTATGACGACCATTTAGCATCATGAGAGCGAAGCTTAACATGGCCATGTCAAGATAACATGCAAGCATCCGTGTTGTTTTCATTGGCTGTCAGCACAGATTTTACAGTAGCAGTGGGGAAAAGGGGCATATGTGCTTAAGATGCTCCTGCAAGGGCTGTCACTGCAGGAGAGCGGGGACGGGGACGGGGAGGTGCAAAAATAGAACAAGAGACACAGAGAGCTCTCCTGTCCAAAAAGATGATGAGGAAGAATAGAGCACAGTGGATAATTTGACTGGAGTAGGGGGATAATATGGGAGCAGTATTTTATTTGAAACGGCAGATCCTCTCTCATCCGAGCCTCATTCAGTTGTCTGTGTTGCTCTGAAAAGGAGCGCATGGGCGAGATCAGCGCTGCAGAAACTAGGTGGAGCTATTGCTTACATCTGCGTCCACTGGTGAGGAATCAGGGCCAAGAGAGGGGAGGGGAGAAGACAATGTTTAGGAAATGAATGCAGTGCAGGGCTGGGTCAGAGCCTAGAATAAGACCTCGGGGGTATAAGAAGAGAAGTAGCACTGTGAACTGTGCACCTGTCACACAGGATCTAGAGGGTCTCAGACTTAAAGTACAGCTTTAGGCCTGCTTGTTACTCTGGAGGAGGGCGAAAATATGAGAAAATGTCTGCGCGGTTCATTCTTTATCGAATTTGGTGCTCCCCTACACCCCTAAAGATGACACCCAACAGAAATTAATCTATAGGGAGATTGTGTTGCTGTAATGCTGAGTTGAAATTTGCAGACTAAATTACTCTTTGGCTCTATCTCTCCCATCACCCATGCATCATAAAAGCAGGGGTTTAGTGTGAGATGAATAATCTCGCTCCAGCATGCCTCTCTTCTGCTGCTCCCCCTCACGCCATAATCGTCAGAAGGCAAGCCAGCTTAGTCAACCCTGTGCTACGGGCCAGGATAATAATTGCTGTATTAATTGGTGTTGTCCAGGCTAGACAGAATATAAGAGATCCCACTGGGGCTAATAATTAATGTTTTTTACCCTCTCTTTCTCTCCTCCTGCTCTACCTCCACCACCACAATCACACACACACACACACACACAGTCCCTCCCCGCCTTCATTCGCTGTATCATTAAGAAAGTGCTTCAATAACTCCACCAATCTGAGGAGCAGGATGATGACGTCTCACAAGAGTATTTTTAGATAAGGCAGTGGACAACAGCACTATCGCCTGTGCTGATTATGTTTATTTAGCTACTTTAATCTCACGCTGCTAAAAGATACGGGTATCATGTATTCGGGGCTGTTCACAGTTGTCTGTGGGGATGGAGGGTCATGTTCAGGTCTGATATAGAAACCCGGGCTACACTAAATTACTCCGACTTGATGGGAGCTTGATGGTTGTCCAGCCAGTTGCAAAGTATTACTGCTTGGAAGCTCGTGATTAATAAGCAGCTTCTCCCAGACGAATGAGTAAGTTAGAGAATAAAGTGTGGTTTGTACAGTAAGTCTCGTGTAGGTGTGCACTATATTTTACTTGTCTTTGTTCTCCTAACCAGATGGCGGCTGTACTACAGCCCCTCCTGGTGTGAACCTGCTTAAGTTCCTTGTCGAAGCCCAGTGAGTCAGTCTGCGCGAGTGATTGCCAAAGAGGAGAAAAGCGTTTTATGAAAGGCACACAGGAGCTCATGGCAGTTTTACGCAGCCCTCCACCTTCAGGAAACAGATAATTACAGGCTGCATTATGTGCTGTAGTATCATGTCAGAAAGTATAGTGACTGCACAGGACTGCTGAATGCACTATTACAGCATGTGTTCCAATTGTAAAACGATGATTATACTCTATGATCCTTTTAATGACAGATATGGGGATTTTTTTGCTCAGCTGGTATTTAGCACATATCACAGTGTGGTGCTTTTAAACACGTCTCACAATTTAAGGGGGAAGGAACACAAATTTGGAAGTAGTTTAGAGGAAATGGCCTAATAGGAATCTCACTGGGTTATTTTCAAATACAAGCCTAACCACACACTAACTTACAGATCTGTCACAGCTTTAATTTAGTGACCTCCCATGGTGTACTTGTTCTTTCTATTTTTTTTTCTTTCTCTCCTCATTTCTTTCTTTGCTTCCAGGATATAAAAAGAAGTGATTGAGGAAATGACCCTTTCTTTTTTGGAGCTGATTAAGGGTCATTCAACATGAGTACCTGTGCTGTGGAGATTAGGCAGCGTGGTATTAACAGGCTTCATTTCAAGTTATTTAAGGTCAAATCTGGCATGTCACAGAGACTGTTGCCTAAATGTCCTCTCTGTTGTCCTTAACCAAGTCTAATGACTGTACGCCTTAATTGTCACCACAGCTTTAATAAGGCACAAACCGAGCGAATAAACAACTTCTCTGTAACAACGTGCGGGGGGAATTGGCCGAGGCGCAGCCTGGCTCCAGGAACGGGCAGGGAATTAGGACCATGTAGAGGCCCTACTTTGTTAACAGTCCTGACAGGGTTATTTGACCATCTGCTTTAATTACAGGTACTGACACACTCACAAGCTAATGCCTAAGTGTCACCCGCACAAAGGTGCAAATTAGTTTCCACTTGAGGAACCAGGGTGTGCCACAAATCAAACTAACGACATCCATTGGTCTCAGGCATTAAAATGTCTCCTGAACAATTTCATCAGCATTCTGGCCAATTTGCTTATTATTTGCACAGATACAATTCCATCTATAATAAATAAATAAGAATAAAAATTATCTTCACCTAAAGCCTGGTGCTTGTGTGAATTTATGTTGCATGGGAAAATCTTGGCGCTGCGTTACGTGTGAACACATGTAGACAAGCAAGACAGAATGTTGCCACCACGGTTGGTATTTCAAAGGCAAAGGTTTATGAAGCCTTCAGGGCAAATTAAACAGCTGCATTCCCGACATGCCTTGTTTTGTACCACACTGGCAGTTAACTTAATAGGAGCCTTGGATTTGATTGAGGTCCCACCTTTTAGTAGAACCTGATCACTTTTCTGATTTTATTTGAACCTGGTCAGAGTGTAAAGTCGGATTGAAACTACATCCACTAAAACGGACAATTCTGGCCCCATAATGCACCTCTCTGATCCGGCACCTTTCCCTCTTCAACATCTGCAGCAGGCCAGCACCTCTGCAGAGGGCATGACACAGGGGAAACCTACAGTATTACTTTTCACATTTCACCCGCGCTCACCTCTGACTCATGGGTGTTACCGGAGCGAACTATCAACTAATCAGCTTTCTACACATATCTTCCCAGTGTCGACAGTTTGCCTGTAATTCTCCGTTCTTGTGAGTCTGTGTAGAAAAAGAGTGAACTCTGTGTCGCTTAAATCAAGCAGTCATTAGTCGTAGAACAGATTGTCTTTTCTTCCACTGCCTGTCCTGCAGATAAACAGGCCTCAGTGCTGACATATGATCCCTTCAACTAACATAGCCCATCCTGACCGGCTGATGGGAGGAATAGTAATCAGGCAGGCGGTCATGTGGACGACTCGCTACACTGCCTGTAAGGATACAAACTTTTCAACTACTTCGCAGGATGGAGCGCAAAATGTAACATTTGTTGCATAAATCTTTGAAGAATATTTAATCTGTATGAACTGGAATTGTCAGTACTTTATACTATTGTGATAGCACAGCAAATTACACACGAGGATTAATATAAGCACCAAACAACTGTGTTCTGTGTTTGCCACAACAGTTTGAAATGTGACTGTTAATCATCTGAGTTAGTCTCGCAGAATGAGAAATCGAAAAAAAAAAGGGGTGGCTCTGCTCCTTGGCAAATGCTTCCTAATGGTGTGTTTTCATCCAAGCTGAACGTCTGTCTGTGTGATCTCCTCCTGCAGGAGCCTGGTGTTCTGTCAGCCGCCCAACCCAGGCAATAACTGTCATTAATTAGTCTGATAAATTACGTCCAAAACAATGACATGTTTAAATGGTCCAATTTAGCTCAAATCCTAAATGAGATATTACATCAAAAGCCAGCCGTTTCTCTCTTTTAGCCCATTTAAAGAGGCATGCTGCCTTCCTGAAAGCGTTTTAAAGGTTACGATTTCCTCAGATGATAAAGCGCTACCTTTTAATGAAATTCTAATTAGTAATTTCATGGACTTTGTTACCAACCATATCTGATTAGTGCACATTTTCACAGCCCACTTTAATTAAGCACACTTACAGTACAGTTTCAAACATTCCCCACTTGAAGATGGAGCTCAGCGCATCAAAAAAACTTACTTTGTAAACACCAATGTTGCAATTTCCTTTTTAAATTAGATTAAATTTCCAAACATTTCTTATTTTGTGTGTGTTTGTGGGAATATCTGTCCCCCACATTTCTGTAGCACATGCCCTTGAACATGAACAATGTGGTGATGATAAGGTTTCTCGTTACCTACCATGAATTCTGCTTATTATTTAATATGACCACAACAAAATTAGTCCCCTACAGGTTTTCCTTTCATCCTATTGGAACATTTTTCTGAGCCTATATTTAGCTGCATGTGTAATAATGCAGATGTGTTTCCAGACTTTAATTTTCCTGGCAAAGGTGCTGATTTGACAACTGCTACAGGTTGATACTTTACTGTGTATTTAAGGAATTTACACAACATAATCACATTATAATCACATTACTCTTTTTACAAGTAGGTTGCATGTCTTCCATCCCATTTTGTCACAGTCAATTACACACTGTTGGTGTGCTGTTGAGCTTGGGGACTGTTTGACCAAAGAGCCCCAAGACATAATCTGATTTCACTTTTATTCAAATCGTTTTCCACTTTGAGATCTAATCCCGGTTTCACAATATGAACTCTGACCTTGGATATCAGCTGGACTGCAGTTGGTATTTAATGTTCATCAGAGCTCGATGTGGGAGTCTTTCCCTCACAGTGGAGTACTTTTGACACAGCCTTCACCCAGCCGCCCCACAGTGGGCCCCAGTGGACCCTCTCAGGTCCCTAACCACACAAGTGTTTCTACGGTGGCGAAACTGTTTCAGTCTGACTGACATCCCCGTGTTAGGGAACACAGTTATAAAAGTGCACAAAGCGTGACAGACCACCTTGGCCCTACCTTCTCGCCCCATCTCTCGTTTTAAACATGGAGTCCGCCCTGTCAAGTCACATGCCGGAGCTGTAATTTAGACTAATAATTACCAGACATCACCACAATGAAACATCAGTGTCTGAACTTCTTTGGACCAAACTGAATTTTAATACATTTGGAAAAGGTTGGCCGGAGGCAGGAACCCCGCACACTGGGAAAAGCAGCGCACATGTGGAAGCACTTTGGGAAGTGATAAATGATTTGAAATCCACAGCGTCCCCGAAAATGGAAATTAGGGCGAACAGGTGTTAAATGGGAACCACTGGTGCATTTTGAACAGGGGAAAGAAAACCCGGGTCTTTGGGGCCAGATGTGACAGGGCCAGGCCCGGGATGGGGAGGGCGTTGGTGAGTGGTCATGGCCTGAGGTGTGTGATGTGTGGAGGCCCCATGTGACCTCCCCTCCAAGAAATAACAGATCACTTGTGTCAGCTGTTCTGGGGGAGCTGTTCTGTTCTCTTACCCTCCCCGTTGCCACAAATATGCCGCTTCTCGGGAGTGCATAAATAGTAACATTATCAATTTAGCTATAGCATAATTCGGCTTATAGATAACATGTGTAAAGTCATTTTTAGCTGTAATCTGCTGTACATGTGAGGTATTCCAGCTAAAGAATATGATAATAGCAGCTTGAGCTTGCACATCACCTCTGGCATTATTTCTAATTTGTATGGGTACCGTCTTTAACATGGATAATTGCCATAAATTGGAGCTTTATTCACAGTGGGTCAGGAAATGGCCAAGTATAACAGCCATCAAGTGAGGAAGACTAATTTTCCCTCTGCTCTGCCTCATACTCTAACTGGAATTTCGAGCCAGGGGAACTGGGCCGTAACCTGAATGCCCAGGACTTCATTCACATCATGCCTGAGATTTGTTCACCTTAGGGAGCCATTTAAAATGTGATGAGTCATTTACATTGTCAGAGATAATGAATGAATAACATAGTGGCAAATGTTGCTGGCGTTACAGAAAATAACTCAAGTTGTAGTAACAACACAGAGCAGGGTTTCATCGTTGCAGCGACAATGAATATTCTCTAGACGACCTAACCCAGCTCACAGTACGCCACTCTCTTTACACATATAAACACCCAAGCTGCACACACACCTACACACACGTACCATCTCAGTGTTTGGTCAACTTTTCTGATGAGATTTCTTGTCCCCCGCTCCCCCTGTCAATCTCACTTTCTCTGCTGATTTCACGGAAACTTTCTCAGACTCCGTGAATTGTCCACTTGTTTCAGCTTGAAACTCTCAGATTGTTTTGTCCCAGCTGTCAAAACAAGAGGAGTCAACACTGGGCACGTTTGCAGTCTCGGGTGATGTCGATGTAGCATTATATATCGCCTCGAACAGACAAGATCCCAGAATGCTTCACTCTGCAGGAGGATTGCTATAATGGTGTAGAAAATGGGCAGCTGTAAAGACTGTGGTATTTCAAGAGTATAGACTTCATACTAATAGAGTGGCACGCTGCCCAGATGGAGCCTAATCCTATCTATACATCAACATAAGTTAACCATTTCATTAACCCTGCTGTACAAACCACTGCTGCGGGATGGCTGTGCGGCTGCATTGTTTTGCCATGACACCACTGTATGGGAGTTTAATTGGCTATTCCATTAATAACACGGACAAACTAATTTAGTAGAACCTGTCCTCTTTAAACCACGGGAACAAAGAGTAGGAGGGTGGAAATCAATCTCAGCTTTGTGCCTGAGCCACTGACCCGTTCATGCTTTGAAGATTGCTGCTGTAAAAAAAAAAAAAAAAAAGCATCTGAGAAGTTATTTAACTACAAACAGAGCCTACCTTCCCCATTCCAGCTGCATAATCAGGCATAATAAGTGACTGCAAAGGTCCACTTAATGTATTTCTAACACTGGAGACCTGCTAATCCTGTCAGGGGGAATGAAATAGAGGGGGGAACCGTGCAGAAGCCCAGCCATGGAGCTGAGCATTTAACTCCATAACCATGCAGGCAAATGCCTGGGCGCCTTTCACACAAAAAGAGAAAGAGAGGGAGAATAAGCCCAGCTTCATATTTCAACCCAAAGTGGGGATCCATTTTTCCGCTTTAGTGGCCATCGAGGAACAGTGGGAATAACAACAACAGCAGCAGCGGCAGTAACAGCCTGTCTCACTGGGCTGAGTACTCATAAACCTATGCCATTATCACTCTCTTTATGGGCCTTTAAATAGAGAGCCCTTCAGATCAGCCATGTGTGCTTGCCTAGGTGAACTTCAGCCCCCTCGCTTTCCTGCCATTTGTAACAAGACATTTAATGCATTTTCGGATTGATCTCTTTGTCCATAATAATTGTGGAATATGTTGTTGACACTGTGCAGCGCTCTGCATGACGTTAACATGCTGTTTACTCTCAACAGAGTCTTGACCACAGCTACATATTTATTAAATTTATATACTATACAGTAGATATTCTTAGTAATCCAGACAGTTAGTTTTACTCCAGTTAAATACCTTTATGTTGTCAAATGATTTTAAAACAAACTAAATCGGACAGAGCCAGAGGAAAATGTTGAGCCTTCAAGCACAGATGCCCTGTGAATACTGGAAGCATAAAAAGGGAAGAAAACAAACAAAGAGTCCCAAATCAACAAACACGCTGAGGCTCATCAGATATCGCATTTTCCCCAGCTCTGTTTGTCAAAACACCTTTTATGGTGGTCTTTGAAATTCAGGGGCCCCATTAACAGTTCAAGCATATAATCACATCTCCGTAATGAGGTATTAATTAAGCGAGGGGCATCTATTGGCCCGCTAAACAGCCTCATAAACAATTGACAGGAGATTTGTGATTTTTGACTCCCTGACACCATTAAACAAATCAATATTGGGTTTTGCAGACATGCTCTCCGGCTGGCTCTCTCTGGTCTTTGCCAATCAGCTCTGTTGAATACTAATGAGGGAATTAACTGCCTCGTATTCTGCATGTGTCCCATCAAACAGATCCTTATCAAGTGAGTCTCATTTGCATGGAAGAAGACTCTGCTTTGTAGGTAAAGATTTCACAATATGTCACTCATTATGCCAGCCCACCCCACCCCGACTCAATCTCCTATCCCTTCACTTGTCTCTTATTTTCTCTGTTCTCTTGAATACCCCCACGACCACCAGCACGCACAAACACACACACACAACCACGCTACGCATTCATAAGCCCTGTTTGGTTCTCCAGTCCTGCAAAGAGACGATGATGTAACATAATAAACAGAACAACGGTTTTGAAGTGACACGTTTATCCTCACTATTTCTGCTGAGGTTTTCTCCCGCCACGCCTACAGTTAGTTCCTCTTTGAAATGATTGCCTGTTTATTGTCGCCCAGCATTGCACTTCTGGAGTGCTGCGGTAATCTTGTTTGATGAATATTGCGCTTAGACTACTTAATGATGTTTGCTGTTCAGATTACAATGCAGAGTTTTTCAAACCTGCTTTTCCATTCAGTGTTATACCGTCTCAGATAGTGTCATATGGTCTGACCGTTGTTTTTGTTTATTTTTTTATTTTTTTTAACAATGTGAGACAAACACCTGTGTGTAAAAATAAGAGAGTCAAGAGTTTCTGTAGGTGGAAATTTGCTTTCTTTGACTTTTTATGAGAGTTAAAAAAAATACCTTGTGTGATGACTGGTAGCAAAATGGAGCCAAGATGTTCTGCTGGGGTCCCTGCTTTGTTTGTATCGTGCACATATGCAAGCGTGCGGGCGGTCTGATTCACATCTTGCTTTCAAGTTATTCCCCTACTGACAGTTGGTGGCAGTAGCATAGCAACAACCCAGCTATGTGCCAAGAAATTCAGTGAGGAAGAAAAAGACTGCTAGCAAGCAAAGACGGATGTTAGCAGTGGGCCTTGCAAATGTTTTATATGGAAGGAAATGCACTCAACATGTTTATTATACCTCAAGGATACACACATTGTGGTTTGGTGATGTAAACACAAACTTAGTTTGTTTGTAAGAGAATTCTAGTTTAGTTATTCATCAGTTTTAATGTTACCTTTGATACTTTATGATCCGTTTAAGGTTCACCCTCTGAACCACAAGCAGTGCAGGTTTTTTTCACATGTCACATTTTTACTTACTGTTGACTCATTTTTCACTGCAATATAAAGTCCTGGAAACAGCCCAACCATTTCTAGAAGTAGAGGGAACTAAAAATGTCTTTTGTGCAGTATAATACAGTTTTTATGCCACAAATCATAAAAAAATTAAAGTTTAATTTCTTTTATTTAGAATACAGTGGTCCCTCGTCTATCACAGGGGTTAGGTCCCAGAACCCCCTGCGAAGTAGCGACCTTATATTTATTTTATTATTTATATATATTATAAGGGTTTACAAACCCTCCCCACACTCACTGAGTGTGAGCAACACTATGCGCAGCGATCAGAAGTCGATGTGAAATGGACAAGGCAAGATGCTGAACGCATGCTATACGTGGGAGACGGAGCGCCCAGGATACAGAACACAGTGCTCTGATTGGTATATATAATTTATGTAGACCGCGAAAAGTGAACCGCAATATGGCGAGGGATTACTGTACTTCTTTATTTTACTTAAATTGAAAAGACCTGGAATAAACATGTACAACATTTTTCCAAGTGTCCGCAGACATTACTATTAAAGGGGGGAAAAATGGTGGCTCCATATATTATAAATATTGTACTACTCACCTTTTTAAGACCTCTACAAACTCAGACTATTCACATTACAGTTTTCTCTCATTCTCTAATGTGTTCCCATATTTACTTCCTCTGCCTGCAGTTCCTGAATTCTTTGTCACATGACTGTTTGTTGCAGCTTGTCGTAATTTTGATAAAATCTAATGATTTTAAGCTTAGATTTGGTTAATTTTTCCAACTGAACTACCCGTCACACATGATTGAAAGTTAAAAGATTAAAAAATCCAACAGTTCTTTCTGTCTTTACCTTTCAGACCCGCTGACAGGTTCAGAGGGTTAAGGGAAGTGCAGTGTCTTTGACCAGTGTTTGTACTCTGGAGGAGTGTTTTTGTGTTTTGTGTTTTATTTCATATACATGCATGAAGACACACATATACAATAACGGACTGCTTGTTCCTACCTAATCATTTACACTATTCCACTTATTTCCCTGCAAAGACAGAGTAGAAGAAGACTGCTTCAAAGTTAGCACAACATGTTAGTTAGGCCTCAGTGGGTTTTGGTGAGTAATGCTAAATGTAAACAAGTGTAGGTGTCAGTGATAAATAATGATGCTTAAATCCTATTCAACTGTTTAACATGAATAATAATGGCTCACTATGACAATGACATGATTTACTACACTTGAATAGAACAGAGCAAGCTTTTATTAGTAATGCCTGTACTTTTCTTCTTTCACAAGTCAAAATATCTGCTGTAAAAAAAACATTTGTGTGTTGTGTAGGATTGTAAAACATCTAATTCTTCAGGACGCCACACTAAAATGCTCATTGTGACATGATCAGATGTCAAACAGAGTTGGAGCTGCATTCATTGCAGATCCTTGCAGCATTACATTCTCCAAGTTTAGGTTTCAGCAGGTGAGCCCAGAAGGACAGAGCATCTAATTTAATCTATCTTGGGAGTGCTCTCTGCACTGCTCACCCCAGGAAAATGAGTGACAGGGGATGGCCTGTTGTCTTTGTGCTGTGTGTGTGGCCGTGGGGCGGTGAGTTAATGCGGGAGATTGACTCTTAATTGCAGTGGGGAACGCTCATCTTTTCTCATTAATGAGACGGAGCCAGAGCCTGGAGATTTTCTCATCACACAAATACACTCCTCCACCGGCCAGGTTAAGTGCTGTTTAGATTATTGGCTTCCCTGCATATGATTTTTCCCGAGCACTATGTCTCAGATTGTGAACACAAGCAAAAGATGAGATGGGAGTGAAGCTGGAGTTAAAGGAAGACTGTTGTGTGTGTGTGTGTGTGTTTGCTGGGGGAGGAGGGGTGTCTCTGAAGTGAGGCAGTCACATGTGTGATACGAGTCCAGAAGAGGCAGGGCTCAGTCGAGGGGCTGGTGAAACCTCTTCATAGAGCCTAACGAGGCAGATGAGAAGGCCATTTATGGGATCACGTTTCATTTGCATTTTGTCCAGCCTCCAGATCAAAAGACAATCTTAATTTGAGGGCTGCACCAATAGAAAGTGAGTGTTTCCTGATGGATACAGATGTTGTGGGTGAAGCAGAGCAGAGGCAGTAGAGGAGGACTGGAGCAGTGCTGCGGGTCTGTCTGTCTACTTGTCTGTGAGTCTGGAGGTGGGGGTTAACCTCCGCCTAAAGAACGACCACTGGCTCCCCATGATGCATAACCGTGAGGGATTAGAGAGCACAAAGCAGCAGACTGTTTGGTGGAGCACTAAAATGTGCTCCTCTGGGGCTCATTGAAAAATGATTGCCGATTAAGTGTTTGAAGTCTGCCAAAGACGAGTGTGCGTTTTTAGTGGGATGACGATGAAACTCTATCTTTCCTGCTTATGCAGGCAATTTTCCCTCTCTTTTTCCACTAACTGTACCATGATGTGTGTTCTCTTGTCGCGCCTGGAGTTGAGGTTGCCAAACTCATTTCACCTCTTGGACCCCAGCTTGACTGGAAGCCAGACAACCAAAAGTGATAAGAGTGAATTAAGCTGTTACTCTCCAGCGGGAATGTTATTATACCGCCAGAGAGAGGCATTGATTTCCCTATGAGAACAACAGGTGAGCTTGAAGAAAATAACTTGGAGTCTGCCTAAATAGCAGGTAATACCGAGTCTATAAAGATAAAATTATGTTTATGGAAATAAAGGAGATAAGGTTCCATAACTCAATTCACACATGATAAATTGGGTCAAGTCCTAATACCATATTTAGAGCACCATAATAGTCATAATTTCTACAGGGTCCTATTTAAGCAACAACAGAGATCGCTAAAATGTTTTATTTTTCAAATGGTATTTTTCCAACATGATTTGAGGTTTTCTGTGGTGTTTACTTAAGAGTATAAAGCAGTGAATTGTAGCACTAAAACAATCCGAGAGCAGAACATTGAAGTATGGCTGTGAGTGTGCTGCGTTGCTGGGGTCAGTGAGAGTCGCCCTGCAGAGGCATATGGAACTGTGCTTCCTTTGATTAATTGAACCCCTAAGAAGACTAAACTCTGAAGTGAACTGGAGGAAATAATTTGTGCAAGAGACAATGTCGAGAGTGATGACAAACATAGCTTAGTGTTTCCCTGGTTGCACCTCAATTCCCCGCAATGTCAGCTTTGAAACTGCGGCACTCCTCAATATATTATCATGTTACACTCATTTGTTTTCATTATTGCATCAAAGCGGATCTGGTCATGCAGCGGCCATTTTCTGCTGTACGGAGGCCTAGAGAACAAATGTGACTCTGGAGTCACTTTGGGGTTATACAAACAATGAGGAATCTGCAGTTTAATAAAGGGTTAGACTCACATTCTTATGTTACTACCTAAAGAGAGCAACAGCCACTGCACTTCAGGGTGAAAGAAGTACACAGCGTTGCCTCATCCTGGGCTAATATTTGAATTTGTATGGGAGATTTAAGTTAATTCACTGCCACATTCACATAATGTTACAGCACGTCAAGCCTGCAGCATTTTGTGTCGCAAAGTGATGCCATAAACAAGACATGAAAGCAGTGTTTTCCCTTCACTCGTGTTAGTAAACAGCACCAGAGTTTTGTTTAAAAGCTGTAAAAGGAGCTGAGCTGAGTATGTTAAGTAGTCTCCCAGAGAAGCTGGAGGGCGAGGGGTGAAGGGAGAAGCTGGCCCCAGCGGACAGGTGGAGGTAAGCTGAGAGCCATACCACCCAAGGGGAAGATGAACTTGAGACGTGTCCCTCACCGTCCTCTGAAGGTGGAGGTCAACAGACAGCCATCCTGATCGGCCGAGATGCCCCGGCCAGCAGGAAGGACCGGACCCTCCTTCCCTCCCGATGAAATGAAGCCACCCCGCGGGCCAGGTCAGTCACAATTAGGACTCATAAAATATAATCAAAACCTCAAAAGCTGGGCTGCAATACTCGGGTGGTCAGGACAGAACAGAGCACATCTTTGTGCTGTGAGAGCTTCTGCTCATGCATGAAACAGACACACCTTGTTCCAGTCACTGAGATGTTTCTCTCAATCAACTTGAACACAACCACCGTAAAAGTTGCTGCTGTTGTTGACTTCTCCTCCAAAAAGCAAGAATTATTCAACTTTGAGAAAACTATTCACACCCCCGTTTTAAGTGTCACAATCCCTTCATAGGCAATTTCCACAATATATGGAGCTTTTATACTAATCTCCCTAAGACATCAGAATATGGTTATAACCGTCTATAAGCCCAGAGGTTGTTTGTTTTCCACCAGCATCTCTATCTAAGGCAGATTTATTGTTTGTTTTTGAAAGCTGGTAATTAAGGCAGCTGCAAATTTGTATTTCTGTTGTCTGAGGCCTGGGGCCAGGATTAACAGCATTTAGCATTGTAGAGTGTACCCCGCCCCCCTTAAATAGGATAGATAAAAAAACATGGAAAGATGAGTTTGTGTCTTGGTAACACACAAAGAAATAAATGCCTTTTGACATGTTTATGTAATTGTTCCAAAATGATCCAGTCATTAATTGTTCATTCACACAGACTGGGCTGACGTCAAAAACAGCAGGATGCCGCTGACTGTTGTATGTAGTCGGACAAAGACAAGTTCACTCAAAGTTTATCCAGTTCTTTTGACAGACAGCTATGCATGCAGCATCTCTTGATAAAAAAATATTGATTGGAAATGACTCATAAGTAATATTTATGTTTCCTACTCTTCAAAGCTCAGAGCTGTCATAAATCACATATTCTTAAGAGAAACAATTACAGCCGTACCTGCATTTAGATTGTGGTTTTGACACCAAAGTGACGCATGTTGCCAAAAGGTATTTGGAATGGCCATTGCCTTCTGACACTCATTACCCCGGTATTACAAGAACACGTCAAGCATGAACATATTTCCCATTTCTGCAGTACAACTCGAACAAAGAGTTACATTATAGCCGAGGAATCCTTTGGCGCTCACTCGGCATTATTTGCCCCGGGCTGCACCCATGGGTGACATCTCAACTCCCCAGCCTATTACACCTGCCCATCAAGCTTCGGCTCTCAACCTTTTGCTCAATAACAAACCTGATTTGAGCTGTCACTGGGAATGACCCGCTGCTCAGACTTGCTTACCGAGAGGAAGTTTTCTGTTAAAGACGGCGCTTTTGAAAGCAGATGAAGGTGATAAGCCAGATTGAGCAGGTAATAAGTCATCTTAACTGATTCGTCATTTAACTCACTCTGACGTGCTGATATCCACACTGATAATGTCTGCTACAAATTATAGGCTGTGAAAAGATCAACTTTACAGGTTCACTGATGTGACAGTAAAACATTTTGCTTGGAGATTATGAAGCCCTAACTCTGCCTCTCCTTCAACCTCAGTTATTTCCAGCCAATGTTCCCTCATTTAAAGTAGTGAACTCTAAGCAGCATCACTGTAAATTATATACGGGCACTGTAACACATTTTTATCTTTTCTACAAAGTTTGCTTTTCTTCCTTTCCATTTTATAAGATGGAGACTTCTTAGGTACACAACTAAGAGTAGCAAGGCAGCTTCTGGCTTGCACAAGTTGTTGCAACTTTAACCAGTCCACACTTTTAGTTAAGTTAGGCCTGGAGGACACTGTGCAGACAGTTCTACAGTTTCATTTAGCAGACGCTTTTATCCAAAGCGACATACATAGGTAGGTAGGCGGGGCACCATTAAGGACCTTGCCAAGGGGTCCTCACTGGACACCTGCACCCTGACCGAGATTTGAACCACCGATCTCCCATGCCAAGGTCAGGAGTGTTAGTCACTGAGCTATCCAGCTGCTCAAATGAATGTTCAAACCAAACACTTCAAATATATAATAGGTGTCACTTCAATAAACTCTTCATATAGGACAGCTTGTCTGTCAAGTAAATGAATTTGTAAGTGCAACATAGCAGTTTAGTGGGTGTTACATGCAGTTGTTAGTTCTAGTCTAGTTACAGGCATAACCTGTTTTAAGTCAGGAAGCAGGCTGCAGGTTTCTAGCTCAGTGGGTGATTATTAAGGTTTACCTTTTTTGCAGTTTCTAGCCTGTCCAGTGTTCAGATGCACAGATAATGATGGTTATAGTCAAACCTCAGCACGCTCTGAATGTCGTGCACAAACCTGTTAAAAAAAGCAACGACATTCAGCACCTCAAGCAGATCAGATGTGACGAGAGCGGAGGGCATACCTGAGCAAAACGAGTGAAACCAGAAATTACACAAAATCCATGAGACCGGCCAAACTAACAGGCAATGTAAAGGAGTTTATGTGGTGTTGCACTGATGTGGAACAACACCTCATCAAGTTGCTTCAGCATGTGAGAGCAGCACAGATTTATTTTTTTCTCAAGGTACTTGACTCGCCCTGGGGAGGTTGTTAATGGACCGAGTGGTGTTTTGCCTGATATGAGAAATTTCCGAACTGCAGACGTCACTTCAAAAATTCACGCAGGAAACTGTCAATCCATTAAGATTATTATTTATTCAAATATGAAGAAGACTTATGTCAGATTTCCCACAGCAAATGCATACAATGTGACAATCTGCAAAGGTAAGGAGTGTGCACCAGAGGAAAAGTTTATTTTTCCTCATACATTCCTCCACCTTAGCTCTGTCATAAGCTATTTTCTGCTCCACTGCAAATCCTAATTGATCGAGTTCAATCTTAGCTTTACATTACATGGGCAGATGACATCATTTGATACCGATATTTTGCGCTGCTCCTGCAGGCTAATGTTGTTTTGCCAGCTTTACGGCAACGCACCGTCTAGACAAAGGCATATGTACACAGAAATCGAGGGTATAAATGTTTAGACAATCAATATTTTAATTTAAAAATGTTAAGGTTGACTTACCTTTGGTTGATGGTGCCAGTCATTGTTGGATGTTGGCAGCGCGAGTGTTATACTAAGGCCTCCAGTGCTTTGGTCTCTTTCAGGCTCACATGCTTCACGAGGCTAAGTCAAGAGTGAAGAGACAATAGTGCAATTTATTAGACAGCTGAAGATCAGGTTCTGCTGTCAATCCCGGCTTTTCTCAAAGGTTATACGACATACACCTGTATTGTTTCAGTTATGAAATGATGGGAGTAATTTTGTGCATGCTCATCTGTGTCCATCATTTTTGACAGTCAGCGTTCTCATCAAATATCCCCTTCATATTCCTCCAATGTTTCAACAAACAATGCGATTAAATGGTGTGGAATAGTTTCTTATTAAAATGTTGGTGTTGGTGGGTGAAAGCCAGTTTCATCTAACTGTCATTTTGTCTTTTTGTTTTTCTCAAAAGCACAGAGGTTTGGATTTATCTGCTTGGTTTTCTAAGCGATCATTAACCCTAAAGGAGTATTTTCTCCTTGATATTATCAGTAAGAAGATATGAAGGTAATTCTTTTTACTGCGCAACATTGGTTTTATTCTCCCATTTGGACAAATCAAATAGTTATTTGAAAGTACCTTTTTTCTCTCTGCTGTAATGTCTTCCTAATGTGTCGCCTGTTTTTGGTATAAAAACTGGCAGCACCAGGAGCACATTTTCTTCCTACATACCATAGTCTTTCTTTTTAACAAGACAATTAAGACGCTCTCAAACATCAGTCACTGCAGGCTTTATTGGCATTCATTTCTTCAGGGTAGTACAGCAGCCTCCCAGAGGGGCTGCTAAATCAACCTTAAGACCTAAGACTAGTGCTTTAACCCCTTGACTACCTCTTTCCAACTCCTCCCCCTCTCAAAGCTTGTCCTTTAGACATTAACTAATAAACAACAGGTCAGCACCTGCAATGGCAGGTGATTTATCTGACCCTGAACAGACATGACGAGCACGTAGTAGGGAGGGCGGTGGGGTGGAGGTTAAGGAGGGGAAGATCCTCACCAGAAAACCAGCTCCACAGCCCCGGAGGCCTGGAAGTCGACGCCCCCACTGTAAAGCACTTACCGCTCACTTCGTTCTGCTTCTCATCTGACTGTTTTCTTTATTTCCCCTGTAAAAGACGGCCGAATCATTCCAGTTTATCACCATGAGCTCATAAAAAGCCTGGAGGATAAAATAATCACTTGTGTAGCAGGTGGGGGGGGTGTTGGGGTCTGTCCCTAGTGTGTGACATCACTGAGCCTGACCGCATCGTCTGACCGCCTCCCAAATAACTACACCCAGTCAGTCTGCTGTCTTCCATGCCAGTCACACAGGGCCACCATGTCGTGAACCAATGATAAAGGATTAAAGCATGTTTCCCCTGCATCTGTCCAATGGATTGAGCTGATCAGACAAGGTACAGTGCAGGATGTTGTCCAAGGACCTAACTAGAGCAGAATTATTGAGTAACAGGAAATTAAAAAATTCCTGCAATGCCGATCCACCACTCAAAGTAATTCTTTCGCAATCTGGCTTGCCCCCTCTCTGAACTCCAGCCATTGGGGGTTCTTTTTTTTGTTGTTGTTGTTGTTGCCGCCAAAATATCTTCAAAATAAAAGGAATAGAAAAGTCACCGCTGTACCTTTGTCTCTTTCCACAGTCTAGTTATTGTTCTCTGCATCGTAACATCGGTACAATGTGTACTGGCTTTCACATTGTCAATTACAGTTTCCCAAAGGAGCAACAGTCAACCAGAGGAGTAACACAGCTCCCAAAAGTTAATGAAAACGCAGGGAAGTTTAATGATTGCATTTAGAGAGATTCTGGGTTGTCTGGTTCATCCATTTGGGGTATTTACTTTGGTCCTCTTGCCAAATGCAGATAGCTCTCTAGCTGTTAATTCCCTGCATAATACATGGGATAAAGGCCTAAATGTTCCACTGTTCCAAATCTCCCCTGAATAATTACACTGAAATTTTATTCAACATTCATGCCTCTCAGAGACTGATCCAGGAATCACAGGAAAAAGGAACCAATATCTTACAAATCAGACCTTGATCTTACCAGGTGGGCAGAGAAAGAGCCATGTTACCAAACCCACATTGTTTTGTACTGCAGTAAACAGGGTTGAGTGGATGAAAACAAGTGTGTGCTTTTATGTGGGTGGTATTATGATTTATGTGAACACATTACACAGTCACCTACAAGTTAGAGCAGACAGGCTCTGTAAAACTGTAAGCGGGTGTGAATGAATACTGAACAGAGGTGCCAAACTGTGACCGCAGGCCCATCCAAACCTTTTACACTCAGTAACATCGGCCTAAACCTGCATGTAGAATATTAACAAACTGAGGAAAAATTACAGGTGCATTACTATAAAATTCAGCAGCATGTGGAAACAGTTAATGCAGCACCTCTAATGTGGCCTTGCTGGCTTCTCTCATTAGCAGAATGACTGAGGCAGGAGGACTGGGGTGCAGGGTGATGAAGGACATCCACGACTATTTATCCAGGACTCCAACACACCTAAACGCTACACAAGGATTTGATGAATTCACTTCCTGCTTCCTGAGAGCCACTCCTCCAAAAGGCAGTGCAGCTGGGATCACGTACGTGCTGCATCAGTCCTCTCCTTTCAACCCTAAACAGATCAGGGTCATGAAGAGTTGGCAAGTAGACCATTTGTTTTAACCATCTTGGTAAACCAGTTGGGTGGGGTTTATTCAACTGGTATATTCCAGATAGAGTCACACACTATTTCATTTACAGTTTTTGTTTCTGTAACAGTCAGAATACGTGCGTTATATTTTCAATGTTTCACCTCTCTCTGACCTCAAAACAAGACGAATGCTGTCACTGTATATAAAATGGATGTATTGACTGTAATTTGAAGCCTCAAATTTGGCATTTGGCTGTTGCCATGTTGCTCTTTTGAAAATGGGTGTAATGAGGAAGGGGATCTGACTCAACTCAAGGACAGTATGCTTGGCAATACAGTTGTGACCTGTCAATCATAAGGTAGCCCCGCCTTAGATAAAGTATACTCTGCTTTATTGGCTATTTTACTCGAAGTGGGACCATAACATACTAAATGCAGACCATACTGTATTCAAAAAGTTTTAGAACTAGTGATTGAAACCATGAACTCTTTAGGAAAATGTTTACTGAGGTAACAAGTCAGGTGGGAAGTTGGGTCATTTGCTCATAGACTTCTATACAATCTGATTTATTTTTGCCACCAGAGTAGCCCCCCCACTGCTGGCTGAACTTAGGCTACATCCATCTTTTATATAAAGTCTATGAATGCAACAATCTACAAGTGCAAGCACGCGCACCGGCAACATGATGCTGACTGCAGTTCACTCACCAGTGTCATTAATAACAAGGGTTTTTTTGAATGTTACACAGAGAACCTTTAAGAAAACACAACTAGATGCAAGTGTGATCAATAACGACAACTGTATGTGTGTTGAGTTGTTCGAATGCAAACAGTCTTTTCAGTCCATTAGTTAGCAGTGAGTTATAAAAGCCGTTTCAGGGCATTCTGCCTATATGACGTTAAAAGCATTAATATAGTGGTGTATATTTAGTGCTTCATATAAAGTATAGCTGTGTTTAGCTCCGTCATGTACATTACATCAACCTCAGCCTAATTCTGTTCCCACCAAACAATCATTTGGATTAATTGTCAAAGAAAATCTCCCGTTCAGACACGACAGTGAACTCCCTGGAAGATCGTGTGTGTGTGTGTGTCTGTGTGTGTGTGTGTGTGTGTGTGTATTACGGCAGGTTATTTTTCTCTCTGTCACAAACATGAGGACTTGAGTGGAGTGTGAGTTGTGTTTGAAAGGTGGTAAACCTGCTGAGGCTCTTTAATTTCCCCCCTCTTCACCGGCATGAGGGATGGTTCAAAGGGTGACTCTCTGACAGGCCATGTGATCGCTCCTCCGTCCTTTATCTGCCTCCCCACATTAGCACGTAAATGAGGCTGCACTTTGGGTTTTGGGAGCTGAAGCGTGTTCAGTGTAAACAGGAGTTGTACTGTTATCATTATTGGACAGATTTCTGACATCCTAACACCTCCGTTTCATTAACATTCAAAAGGGCTGGGATTTTGACACTGCCTCTGTTTATACAGATTTTTGAATACTTTGCAGTGGGGATTGTATACAAAATACTGTATACATAGTATCTCCACTGTTGAGTGGAGTTATACACGTCCATATTGACAACCTCAGCATCGTGGTGTACACACATGATAGGGTGTGAAACGGCTTAAAATTTAAAGTGTTTCTTTGCTACATCACAACTTAGGAGGTTGACGGTGGACTACAAAGATGATTTGGAAGAACTGATCACAAGAAAGGAGAGCCTTTAGTGCAGGATGGATCCAATATTGTTTGTATAATTAGCTACAGTGTTATATTTCAATGTGGTTTGCATATCGGTGTTGATGTGTATGCTGGAGTGTGTTCTCAGGCCTACAGTGGGGTGACTGCAGGGTCCTGAAACTCCATTGTGATTCGAGCAGAGCTTATCGCATGGGAGAGAACTGGCAGCCTCTTAAAAGGTATTATATGTGCTCTCGTTCTCCTTCCCTCTGTCTGACAGGAGCCCTTGGGATGAAAGGGAAAAGCAGTGGAAAAAGAGACATCGGTTCCCGACATGGGGAAGTCTTTGTTTCTATTCTCTCCATCCCAAGTCTCTCCAGGAATCCTAATTTCCACCATTCACCTACCTATCGGCAGATAAAAGCTGGTTGAAGGGGGGGATTTCCTCAATTGAGACAGCTTGTAACCAGTCTGCATAAGGGGGAAGCCGCACAAAGCTCCGGAGTGAGAGGAGGTTGGAGCACAGATTTCAAATCGCTTTGAATTCGAACACACTGGTGAGTGAGTTGTTCTAAAGGACATTTTCACAGAGGCTGATTTGAAACCTGGCTGGGAATCTCTGAGCTGAGAGTTTGGATAAGAACAGTGCCACACGACATGAGAATCTCCTCAAATCCTGAATATTCCCAAGAAACCAAAGCAAGGATGCTGACACTGCTTGTGAGAGCATCACGGCCTTGTTTCTCATTATGTTGGTTTCTTAAAACCACTCTTATTAAGGTTGTTTTCTTTTTGGGGGGGGATGGTGATTAGATGGTGATGTCCAAGTTCAGGGAATGCCAGGCTTGGCAGCTGACGTCCTTAATGCGGCTGCTTGGCATTAGAATGAGGGAGGGGAAAGTCCATGCCAGTCTCTGGGGAGTGGGAGGTGTTAACTTCTAATGGCTTTCTCTGCCACAGCCCTGTGACATCTGCAGGGCTCCCACCAAAAGAGAGTGAGGCCTTTTTGAAAAATTAATGGAGCTGAATGCATCTCACAGCAAGGAGAGGGCTGGATTAATCAGCACATTAAGGGCTAGCTCCGGATTGGAAATAATTATTGGAGCTGACAAGGTGCAGAGGTGCCAGTGCCAGCTCCTTTCAGGAATGCATTTTAAAAAGCAGTTTAAAAAGCCTTCAGATGTTGGCATTATCTTGCGTGACCAAATTAGGAGCAAATGAGAAAAGTTTATCTGGCATTTTGGAGTATTGAAAGAGCTTAGGCTTTATAAATTATACAGTGTGTGTTTGTGTGTGCGTCAGCGTGTGTGTGTCTGCATGCGTGTGCGCAAAAAGGGTGCAGATGTGTTTTCTGCAAGTAGGGGGAAGGGATGCAGGCAATGAGAATTATGAGTAAATCCTTTTTTACCAAAAAAAAAAAAAAAAACACCATAGGTTTCAGATTAAAAGTGGGTGGTTTGTTTTTTTTCTAGAGGGACTGCACAAAACTTTAAGGGGGATTAATTTAAATGGGTGCTTGAAACTATCATACTGTTTGTGCAAATGAAAAGTGGATGTCTTAACACCCTGAAAGAGCCAGACGGTAAACTGATTACTGTTGACCACCCATGAAAAGCATGAAGAAGGGGGGGAAGAGAAATGATTTAATAAGCGGCATGTTTTTCTGCCTTGCAGAAATAATCCTCTATAATTTTTCTGGGGAAGTGATTGGGCATGCGTTACAGTCATCATTAATATTCTCTACATTTCAGACATCATTTGCCAGATAATAGCTGCTTCCATCTGAACAGAATCAAGGTGATGCAAGCCAAGTCAAAGATAAGACCTATTTCTGTCGAAATGTAAAACATTGCATTTATTTACGTTTGTGCAGAAATGAAAAGTCCCAGAAATCAGTTCTTTTAAAAATGTTTATGTAAGTTTTTAAGGATATATCGTGACATTAACCTGCTATTTGTATATAAGAAAAATGGGGGGAAATCTACAATAATAATAGTCGTTATTAACACATTTCTGCAACATTTTTATTGCAAGGTTTATGAGCATTACAAGTACAAAACATGAAGTTTTTTTTTCCAGAATGGCCTCCTAAAAGCTCCAGTAAGGAAATCATATTTATCTATACAGCCACACCTTGTGATTCCCACACATTTTCAACATGTTCACTTTTTAAACAATGTTACAAGCGGTCAGTGGTCTGAGCATTTCTTTATTCTGCATAAAATGAACGTGGCTCTGCCCTGAAAGCAAACAGAATATGACCGAATGGATTATCAGTAATAATGTTTACATCTTCATGGTGGTATGAAGACAACACCTTTGAAGAGAGGCGGTCCACAACATCAAAAGAAACTCTGTGAGGAATGCCAAATGTTTGGTTGACTGTTTGATCTTTAAAGCCCTTCGATCAGATATGCAACCTTGGATAGAGATCTCCATTATGGCTGTTATTCTCTTTTAACTACAACGGCTCTCCAGGTAATGGCAAAGCACTCAGTAACAAATTGGAGGGGCTGAGTGGCATCTATCATCTTTACAATCTCTGTTCCGCCACAATGAAAGAGTCGCAAACTTCAGGCAGCCGTACAAACTTTAACACTGTGAATGAGCGATTACTTCAGCCAATGTCGATGTAATTCTGTTGTCTCGAATGTTGTCGCCGTCCCCTGCCATGTAATTACACAAAGCAGAACTAAAGTCAAACCCCAGAAAATAGGTGGATTTGCAGATGCAATCAGGTTTGTGATATATCCAATTCAAGGGATACAAATTTGATTTAACTATTTCCAGGGGTGATGTATGGAAAAAGATATTACTGAAAAGGCACGTAAATTGAAAAAATAAATGGGAAGGAGATCATCTTAATTACCTTGAAATTAGACTCATATTCCATGGTGCTGATATCAGAAATTGACATAGGTTAGAGATCTCAGTTGTTTATTCACCAGTTGAGTCGGTGATTGCCTTACATTGCATATTACAGTTTGTATTTTCATATGGCGTGTCAGTGAAATTGTGTTTGTCTCAAGATGTAGTAGATTATCCAAAGGTGTGGAGAAAATTGTACAACTCTCTCGCTTAATACTGAATACTAAATCACTTCCAACATAAATATGTGTGCGTGTGTGTGTGTGTGTGCGTGTGCGTGTGCGTGTGTGTGCGTGTGTATGCATGTGTGCGCGTGTGCTCGTCTCTGCCCTGCAGCTTGTGAGTGTAATGCTTAAGCTTCTACATTCATAAAATCCAACAGGATATTTACCACCTGTAAATGCTTACATTTACGTGAAACTCTAATTTCCTCAGATCCATGTGTGTATGATTGTATTTCTGAGACCTCACCCAGGCCCTGACGCCTCAGGGGCCGAGGCTGGGGCTGAGCAGCTGTATTCACTATAGTAACGCTGAAACCGCTCGAGCTGAACTGCCTTGAGTCACGTTTTTGTCTCTTTAGCACTTATTAGGAATCCATTGTTTGTGAAGAAAGATGTTGCAGTTACAGTTGGTATGTGCATCTATCTGTTTCATCATGTCCAAAAGAAGTACAATCAAATTCAACTTTAAATGGAGGCCCAGTGCTTCCAGAAATGAATCATGCCTCAAGGAAATGACAAACTTCACAAAAGTGGGTGTTTTCGGTAAGACATGTAGAGTTTGTCATTAGTGCCTGTCCCACCCACTATCTTCCCCCTCTGTCTGCACAGCAGCCCATCTCTGCCCCACAGCCGCAGCCTCAGGCACGGCATTCTGGGTAGTGTTTGAACACACCTCTGTCTCCTCTGTTCAAAAGCTGTTTAGATCTCAGGAATATTTATGGATCTCTTTTGATATCTTTGCATATATTGTAGTCTGGAGCACTCGCACATACTTGCAGTGGCGCGCCGTCTTTGTGTTGTTTTTTTTCCTCCCTCATCCACTCTTAAAACAGAAGTCGATGGATTAATTTTTTGTAATGGATTAAAGACCTACAAGAGCGACGTGTCTGTAAGAGAAAAGGCTGCTCTTGGAAAAGCTTTGCATTTTTGCTGTGGTGATCATTGTCGTGTCGTTGCGTGAACAGAACAAATCGATCCTCGTCTACGTGGCACACATCACCTGCTGTGTGGTTAGTCACCATCCACCACTAAGTAACATCCCAGACTAAATAAATTATGTGTAACAGAAAAAATTTCATTCATAGCACGATATTTATAAATATATTGAGTGTTGAAAATATTTTACTTATATTCATCCGTAGTTTTCTCAGCTTTAATTATACCCTTCTAACACCCCTCACCCACGTCTCCTTTTTTGTGAACAGAAAATGCCGTTAATGTAATGTTTTGTTCATTCAGTGCACATATTAAAAGAAAAATATGCATGCAAACCACACAAAAAAAAACAACAGTGTGGTCCTTTCAAGAGGCTGTAATTAAACTTTCTTAAAGCTACCAAAGAGATTTTGTGAAGGCCAAGGGTCCTAGACTGGCACCATGGATGCTGTGAGGGTGCTGATGGTACAGTATGGTGGCGGAGGAGGGCTGTGATAAAGGGCAGCTGCTGGCGATTTAATGAGGGAGCAGGGGATGTGGCCCCCCACCGCAACTCATCGCCACTTAATGGCACCACTAATCCCTGCAGAGATGGTGCTGTACACACAATTGGTCTTCCCTTCATGTGGCGAAATATCCCAGCAACACTTTCTCACACCCAGCATCACCAGTTAGCTGTTCACAATCGCTCTGAAAATGGTGCCTCTTTCAAAAACATTGACAGAAGAAAGGATGAGCTGGCTCTTACAGGTGATTTAGTCCAGAACATGGTCTTTTGATTGTTGTTTCTTGCCGACACCACCACTTCATCCACTTTAGAACTGAAGGCATGGCTTGCAGGTGTAAAGGGCTGGCGGGTGTAAAGATGCGCCCATTATTTTCCACTGTAAGACTGTCCTGTGTATGCCTGCTGTTGGCCACACGCTGCTAAACTGCAGGGCAATAAGCGCTCAAACTTCCACGGTAGTAATGCTAAGGGTTAAGACAGATCCATCAGCTCTTGATGTTATTTAAAGCAGTCTTAATTGGCCCTGGGTGTGAAATGTGATCTATGAGTTGCTGGCTCACTTGTTTTTCACAACACTATGCCATTATAAAGTGGATAGTCCCTGACCTGGTAGCTTTGCCAGGAACTCTCTCTCCTCGCAATCTATTCAACAAGAGCCTCAAGCCGACGATGTGCATGTACAGGCCTCCTTTACTCCATTCATCAAACACAATGATTTCGCTTTGTTTTTATATGGCACAAGCAATTCTCCTGTCTATATTTGAACAAAGTCTCATTAGAATAGCAGAGAGAACTCGAATTTCTGGTGCTGCTCACCGCACATACACATCGCTCTCGAGCTAGCCGCAGTTACAAAGCACAGACGAACATATGGAAATTTATTCGCAAGTGAAATTCAAAAGCATGAAAATCCAAACCACACTCCACAAAAACATTCCACATATGAGTTTTGCTGCTCTCAAGGAGAGGGAGAACTTGCAGCGTCACAGATCTGAAAGGTAATGCGTCTAGCAGAAATGTCAAAGCAAGCATGTTTCGCTTGTAAAACATCTCAATATGTTAGCATGAGTGGACGATTAACATGAGTCATTTAAAATACACGCATGTAGAACACAATCAATTTCATTCCCAACTGGGAGCTCGCCTTGTTTTCTGGAGTAGAGGTACTTATTCCTCTTGTCTGGATAATAATTTACAGATTTGCTGTCTCACAGAATACAGTCGTTCTTTGACTTAAGTTGATACTTTAGTCTCAGTGGGACTCCAGGCCAGCGGAAACCAAATCTTTATGATTCTTTACTTCTCCACATGTTTTTGTTTATGAGCGTATACCTCTGCCTGGGAATTCACCCTGTCATGTTGGGACACACGGGGCATTTTCTTCATATTTCAGAGAATATGCCCATACATGTAGTGCTGCCCACCTGCCCAACACACACATAAGCTCTCCGTCTCTTTGCGTAACGCACACTCACATACACTATCCCTCCCTCAGCCTCGGATCCAGATGTGCTGTGCTCTCGGCGCAGTCTGAGCTGCCAGCTGAGGCAAGAGCATTACCCTGGCAAAGAGCAAAAAGGCCAGATGAAACAGACAGAGGAGGGGGATTAATGCTCTCCTCCCATCTTCATTGGGAACCTGCACTTGCAGCCGCTGCGTGACTGCCCCATTTAATGCATTTACAAACTGGCTTCTTTAATAAAGACCAGAGTGTGGATGCCATTCTGAGACGCCACATTTTATCTTGCACCTGCCCCAAGAAACACGTAGCTCCAACTCTGACACAGTTATTGATTTCGACAGTACTTTCATCCTCGTTTTAAAGCTGATGAAATTCTGCCTTAAATCCTCGCAGGAGTAAGTTATTGCCTGTGATAATTGTTTATGATAGCGTGGTTTGTGGAGAGTTTGCTGCTCTGGATCTCGATGTTTTATGGTGCAAATAAAGAGAGGATCTTTAATCATTCGAGTTTTATAAGTTAATCGAAAGCTCGTGATGGCACAGATGAATCTTATAGTGCTTGAGAGAAAGATGCAGGGCCAAAGAGGGCAAACCTCAAAGGGTGGTGCTTCATAATTCTTTCCAAAAGGATTATGGGGGATTTCGCATATAGACACCTCTTGAAACCATGGTGAATCAAATATGCACTTGTAGAGAAGCAATGCTTGTTTTCTGTTTCTTGTGTTACTTTTACTTTGTGTAATAGACTATTGCCACAGAAAGTGGGGGCTAGAACACAATACAACTTAATTCACAGCTTCTCTGCAGACACATGTTCTTATGATGTTTTATCACGATGAAAATATGCATTCTTTTCCATTTGGAAAAGATTTACTGGTGAAAAGACAAATCAGTGTAATCTTTATCCCGTGGCGGTGAGTGCATGTGATGAGCCACCAGTGAAAACAGAAATGGAGTGAAGCTCACGCTGCTATTGCCCCCATCATCCTTGACAAATGGAGCAGCAGTAGAAAGGCCTCTTTGAGTGAGTTGTAACTTTCGGCAGCCCCTCGCAGGTGTGGGTGATCTTTCATCCTCCCAGCCCTCCTCCTCCTCCGCTTTGCCGTCCTATCTCTGGCCTTCATCAAAAGTGAACGTGCTGCCCCAGGTTCAGATTAACTCCACTATGACAGACCAAAGGCCTCCCCTCCTCCTGCCCCTTTCCACCTCAACTCACACATCTCCTACAACAGGGGAAATTAGGGCTAGTTTAGCAGATCTTACAGCACCACTAAACACCGCCTCAGATCGCTCGCTGATTGCCTGGCTCAATCCATTGTGTCCCTCCCACCACCTCCACTCCCCTTCGCTTATCTTTGCCTTTGGCCAAAAGCAGCTTCTTCACTCTGAACTCACCTCCCCACACACACGCATACACACAGTCCTCCCTCCAGCTTGTCCAGAGAAAATATATAACTAACTTATTGTGAACAGTCTCCCAGCAGGGTCAATAGATAATATCGGATCAGACTGTTGCCATGTCACAATGTTTGCTTTCTGGTTTTCCAGTAAAACACACTCAAAGTTAATGTTTCTTTTAATTGTGGATTATAACAGATAGTTTGTTGTGTTTATGATCAACTGTAAGAGCTCCTTTATAGGTTATTATCCCAGGATAATCTCAGACGGGCTTCAGTGGTGACAGATTTACCTGGACTGGGATCACTCTGAACACACTGGGTGAGGTAAACTAGACTAACAGACAGTGCTGTGGTAATTGCTTCAGAAAAACTTCCATTTCAAAATTAAATCGCACAAGATGTGTATTACCTAAAGACTTTTTAAGTATTACTTTTGCAGCAATTATGGATGATCAACCTTTGTGGCAAACTGGTTAAACGCCCATGGTTGGGTGAGACCTATCATTTGTCTCTCTTGTCAGTTTCCTGTTTTCCTGAGCACCTCCCTTGACCCGGCTGGCAGGCCTGCCTGCCCTGAAGAGCACTTTCCCTTTCCTCATTCTGCACTGGGCCGACAGGGAAGGAGGGAGGGGGTGAGGGGGTGGATGTTGAGGTAGTG
>OMNN01001055.1:0-15492 GCA_900302755.1 Chromis chromis | reverse complement strand
AGTGGGAGAGGGGGCGAGGGGGGGTCTAACTTAATCTGACCCATTGCTCAGGTCAGTGAGCTGCTTACAGGGTCTATCCAAACATAGGAGCTTGTTTTGCTAAAGCTGTGGAAAGAAGAAGTACCCTCTTAAATCAATGCTTTACTTAGAGCTGTGCACATGCAAGGTTGTTATGCGTGAAACCACAGGAGGCAGAGCTGGCACACAACCAGCAGCGTGCTCCTCTTCTTCATACTCCCTTCACCACAGAAAAAAGAAAACTTGCCTCTGTACCTGGCCAAAAACTTTTTCAACAACACAAGCTGTGTTGCTGCATTTTTAAAAGCATAGCTGAAGTCTGTGGAACAATTTCTCCACAATTGCTTTGGTTCGCTCAAATGCAACAGCATTTTCATTTGGGCTTTACACAGCGTGTGCTCTTCTTATGACAAAAGGGAATTGAGCTGCAAAATGCATCCAGCTGTGTGTACTTATCTTTTTCTCTTGACATATTTTCACCAAAAAGTTCAGCCCTGATCTAATCACGATGCTGCGGAGAGACCAGACTGAGCAGTGCTCATGTATGCTTGCAGTGCTCACACTGGAGCAGTTTGAGTTTTTACTCCGCTGTTTAGGTATCATATGATCTAAAGAGGAATGTAGAAATCAGCCAGATTTATTGTTTCTGTTTGACTAAGCGTTTGCAAAGTCAAAGAGAGAAATGTTTCCTCTAGCTTGAGGAGGCATTTAAAGCATCTTTGAAGTAGCTGTAAGACTTTTCGGGGCACTAAACTGCCTTGTTACAGAGAAGACCAGATGCATTGCACACTTCAGACGTGAATTGTCATTTAGATTGAATTTTTATGAGCGCCCAAAGGCGCTTCTCTTAAACAGACCCAAGGTTCTTTTCTTTCAGAGAGGTGGGGCGTCGTGAAGTCGTCGTGTCTGACACTGGAAAGAAAGGAATTCTCATTATCTTGTGTCTGTTTTGCAGATATAACACAAACACCTGGGAGAGGTATTCCTAAAGTGAAGTATCATAAGCAACTAAATGAAGGGCAGTAAACTTGATCCCAGGTTATACAGGGCTTCTGACAAACATGGCCACTGGTAAAAGGCTCTTGTTGTGACTGTAAACAAAGGCTCTAATTCATCATAATGGTTCTATGGGTCCAATGCTCTGGGAGATGCAATGGCCAGTCTCAGTAGCTTAATTATCTTTCTAATTTGTATTAGCACTGGCTATCCTCTCAGGGATAATTATGTATCTTGTGTGTGAGCGAGCTTAATGAGGTTAACTTAAGTCTTTACATGGAATAAGGGTTCAGTCACCTTATAGTGGAAAAAAAGCCATTGATTGCTGTGTTTTTCTCCTCTATAGATGATGACCATACAGTCTTGTAAATCCCAGTGGAGTCCAGAGGTACAGTGAGCTTATTCTCAGTGGTAGCAACAAACAGAGAACACCTAAAGTTAGTTTGTGGTTCTGGTTGAAGGGCGGCCAATTTGATGGTGCTCTACAATGGCTAAAGCTCGTCCATGCTGACCGAGTGTGATAAAAATCAAAGAATGTTCCTATCAGATTAGTATAACCTCGCTATCATTCACTATGTTGCCTCCGCTCCCCCCTTCAGTGACATTTTCAGGAAATCTCAGCACTTCTACCAGCTGAAAGTCACTGTGCACTGAAGTGAATCATGTTTAGCAGGTATTGATAAGGCTGATAAGAACTCGAGCCTGCTTCTTGATATCATCTGAATTCCTAAAGTCCTGTGATCACACTGTGTTTCCCTCTCAGTTCATACATGATATACTGCGCACCGCCAGCACAAAAGGCGGCACTTTTTCTCTCATGACTGAGTGCAATCCACAGCTAAAGAGCCCTCATTTATTTGCTGCACCCCTCCCATTTTTGCTTGCTCAATACTGTTTTTACTGCAGGTTAGGAGAGGAAACCATCTTATCTGTGACTAGGGGGATTTATTAGTGCGAAAAAGATAATTGCTATTCATAGGCCACTGGGGGCTGATTTACAACCACTAATATTTAGGATTCCTCGAGCCGTTTTTCAGCTTTTTTATCTCCAGCCCTGCCTGCAGCACGGAGGGGAGAGAGGTCACGTTGGACGATGAGGGATGGGCTGGGCAAAGCCTCCACTCAGAGCAATTTGGCTGAAGACTAATGTGTGAGGAAGTAGCCTACATAAAAAGGCCTCATCCACGTAGGTCTGCCTGGAGCTGACAAACACCTGTTCTACTTAACCTATAATGAGTCTGCAGCTGAGATCTGTCTTATCCGTTTTTGTCTGTGAGAGCAATCCTAAGACAACAAAAAATGGCAATAAAGGGAAAAAATCTGGAACAATATTGCTTTAAAATCTCTTTTATTATGTTTGAATATATAAAAATATCTGGAATGACCACATCAAAAGCTATAAATTGAACATTACTGAAACCCCCCTCATTTTCTGTTTCGCCTCCGGCCTTGTGCGCAACAGTGACTTGTCCTCACAAAGGTCATACCTTGGTTATGTTGATCATATTACCTGAAACACAGGTAGCTTTTTTTTTTTTTAAAGTTTGGGAAGGGTTGGTTTCAGGCGAAACAGGAAATGAAGAGTTCTGGGCCTGTCTGTCCACGCTGATCCTCCAGCTGACCGGGAGGCAGCGGGGGCTTCAGCGAGAGCGCTCAGATGTGAGGTCATGGGTTCAAAGCCCAGGTGTTGTGCCTCACAGCAGGACACTTCCCAGTCTAAACAGTGTAAATGATTTTAGAGAATGTAGAGGTTATCCTGAGATCAAACAGATCCACCACTGAAGAGACTCTTTCTACTGTATCTGTCAAAGACATCAGTTTGTACACACTCCAGTCTGCTCCTCGGGTTATTTAGTGTCGTTCACATTAGGGGTAATAACATGCTCTATTTTAGGGTCTGTAAATTTGCATATGCACCACATTACTGCAAATCCACATAGCAAATTTAAGATCGCACCACTTTTCTACCATGTTTTGGTGAACAAATTTGATTGCAGATAACTTCAGATAAGAATTAAATAATTATCGAATGTAATTTTCAATTTGTTGTCCGAATGAAAAGAGCGTATCAGCGGATGCAAACTGTGATATTGCAGAAGGAGGAGAAAAAAAAAATGTGTGCGGCTGGAGAATCCCAAGAACATGCAGCTACTTCCTTTTTTCCCTTTCCATTGATTTAATTTCTCATCCTTAAGAGATGTCACTTTGTCTGAAAATGTATTCATCCTGCATATGCGACTCTTAATAACGCTAATCTTTTTGCCAGAGCAGAAATCTCATGGAGGGATAATCTGAGATAAATATAGTTAATTGAGGCCAGGTGAACTTTCTTTATCAGCAGCACAGTCAACCAATCTGAAGTAAATGTGATAATTAGAACGGAGATGTCTTCACCGAGAACAGAGCGTGGTCCTGTCCCGCAGCCATTTGCCTCAAATTATATCTGATTTCACAACACATCAGAAATCTATAGCAAATTAGTTGGGTTGAAAATGAAGAAATATTTCCTATAGACATGTATAAACACCATAATCTGGAAGCAAGAAGGGCATCTGCTACAGTTTCCTCTCAACCACCATTTGTTTCTGATCTTAAATGACATTGCGAACATAAATTTTATAACATAGGAAGTGCACCAAACAAGATGTAGCTTCTCTCTGGAAGGAAACGGGTCTAATTCAAGTTTAAAAAAAACAAGCCCACCTCTTTCCCTTTGGTTTCCTGGTGAGGTATGAAAGAGCGCTCTCTTTGGCCATATATGCAGCCTGTGCTCCGCTGAGCCTGACCACCATTAACACCCCTGAGAAAGCACGTCCTAATTACTCATTCAGCCTGACAGAATCTCCTTAATTACAAACTTCATTAGCCTGCAGGACTTTGTTTTTCTCCAGAAAAGGAGGGAGCAGGGGACGGCTCAGGCCAAGGTGCAGTGGAGGCGAGGGCTATGTGCTTTAGCACCTTATTCCTCTATGCATTTCTTTTCTTTTTTTTTCAGAGGAGATGTTAAGACCTCAGTCAGAGATCTAATTAGATTCATGGTGAGAATCAGACACCTTTTAACTAGCCTCTGGAGTCCCCCCTAAAAGGACAGCGAGATCCAGGGTAAGAGAGGCTCGGAGAATTAAATGGACCTACTGCTGCCTTTCATGTGTGAAGTGGTCTGATTTGCCATGTCCTCACCTCCAAATACAAAATAACCTGCAGCACTTATGCACCCTGCCACCATTATACCTCGCTTATAAACACATAGGACAGCCTGTGGGGGGAGGGGAGGACAAAAGCTGCAACAAGACCATGTGCTGTGGCTTTAGCTCGTGCAGTAATTGGACTTGAAAAGACATATATGACCATTACCTTGTTTATATATTCCACACCTGTTTATTCTGACCTGTTTGCTAGTCCACAATCATTCATCTGAGAAAGTGATAGTGTAGACCGTGATGCATCATATACGCCTTCAAAGCCATCTGCCACTCATCTCTGTGGGTTACATGCATTTAGGGGTTCATATGTTCACACTGCATGCAATTATATGGTGGCTAGTGAGCGTTAGCAGCAGTTAGACTCAGGTGAAGCACAGAGCACTTCTCAGTTGCTGCTAATGCATAATGGAGTGCCGCGCAACCATCGATGTTGGAGAGCTCCCAACCATCACTGGTCAAACTTCAAAGCCTCTCCGGGTATGAGGAGTGCGGTTGCTGCTTCTGGAGAAGTAATTATTTCACCTTAAGCTTACATAAACCCTCCGCGAGAAGTTATGCTTGTTATTAATTAGAAGGCGGCTCTCGGAAACTCCACTTGAGATCTTTAGACAGTGTTAGCATCCCTCTCCTTCAATAGCTAAGCTGTGCAGAGCAGAGGAAGAACATTATGAGTGAATGAGAGTGAATGATCAGCAAGTATAATTTGGGTTAGTTTCTCTGTAGAGGTGCTAAGTTGTTCATTGGCCCATAATAGATGTCACAACCTGAATTACTGCCACCAATCATTTACACCGCCTGTCAAGCAATGCTCCAACTCCCCCAGCAGTCACACCGAAGCCCCATGTTTATGCTCAATAGCTAAACGCCTTTTTCTCCTCTTTCTGCGTTGCTCAAACATGCCGGTGTTTAGATGTCAGACACTTCAGCACAGTGTATTTTTCCCCTGTAACACATTTCAAACACATGGCTGCACCATTTTACGACAGGGAATTCAGGAACATCTGCCGCCAGTGAAGAGGAGTAACAAACCCTTGCTCTTTCTTCCTCCAACCTCTTATTCCCTGTGTTACTTTTATGTTCTCTATCCAACTTAATCTCTGCTGAAGTCGCAGCCTTCAGGCTCATGAGACAAAAACCACTTCTTTAGTTAGGTGTTTGTGCTGAACATACAATCAGAGCGTTTTAAGCCACAACCGAGGACATCCAATTTCTCGAAACAAACCCACAGACTATTTTGTCAAAAAGCATTTTTCCACTCGGACGAGCAGAGAATGCAGAGATACCCACTACCTACCCACAAACACACACACATCCAAGAGATGCACACACAGCCCCCATGGAAAATATTGTTTGTGAATATTAGTCATGTTTAAACCAACTTCAAGCGTCTGTAGTGCGGGGAGGAGGAGGGTATTATGACAGCACTGACCATAGAGTTGGCACAGCTTTGCAATGATGCCGCAAATAACCTCAGTGTTGTATGAAAAGCTAATGAGAGCTGGCGTAAGAGTTGGATCAGCATTCGTGAAGATGCCGCACGAAGCTGTGGAGCAGCTGAAACTTCATGAATTACCATAAGCGTCAAGAAATCCCTCCTCGTGTGTTATGAAAGCTGCCTGTTGTAAATTAGGCTTCACAGAGAATAAAATGTTCTGGTCAGTGTTAGTTGTCATCCTCAAGTTGAGACTGAGAGAAATTTGGGAAGGGAAAATCCCGAAATGACAAACTAGAGGAATGATTTAAGTCGATATTTTTCACTTGAGTTATTTTTTTAAAATAGAAAAAGGTCACACTTTACATAAGACACTTTGTCATTTCAACATTTTTCTCCACATCGTCGCTGCAAAAACACATTTAGACATATTTTCTTATTTTTCTCAGCCTTTTAGTTTGTTTGGTTTTTGAAAAATTGTCTCACAAATTGATTGTTATTTTTGCTAAAGGAAAAAGTGATGTGTGTTATATGTGTTGTTTTTCAGCAAATCAGTTTTACAGAATTTTTTTTCATATCCTATTTTTTGTTTTGTGCAGCTTTAATATATTTATTTTTTTTATTGTGTGTGTTCCACAAAATGCCCACCTAGAGCAGTTGTAAACTCAGGCTATATAAATACTATGGCGCAGAGCATTGGTCCTGTATACTTGCCCCTATTAAAACCATTAAAAATCTACGCATATATGCAATCAGTCCATTGCAAGAGGTAATACTGCTGCTTTAAATTTGATCAATGCTAATATGGAATATACACTGTGCAACCTGATGTCTTGGTAATTTCTAATAAATTATACAAAAACATTTTCTCCATTTGAATAATTAATCGCATGCAGTCTAAGAACAAAATAACAAGAACCCGTGCGGCTATAGTGCAAGTACCATTTACTGAACGTGGGGTTTTATTTTAGTTTAATGTTTCACTTGCTCGACACCAGTCTATTTTAGAGCTCTTAATGAAAAATCCAAGGATCTAAAGTTGCATTTTAAATATGTGTCACAAGCTCAGTTGACTTTTGAGTCGAAAAAGAATAAGGAAAAGCGATGCACCATCCACTACCCAAGAGCCCCTGCCCAGAAACACCACTAGTATTTTCTGCTGCCTCACTTTCCAGACACTAAACACTCAACTGCTGTCAGACTCAGCCGAAGGAAACTTGATATTTCATGTTTTTGGGGGCCAGATTTTGCTCCCTCCCAGCTACCAAGAGGGGGAGACACAGCGAAGCTCAGACGGGTGCAAAGCAGGGACAGAAGAACAGGTGCCCACCACAACAGTTTCACCTGTCTGCCCAATAACACACACACCAGCAGCTATATTACATTTCAGCTCTAATTGTAGCCACATTTGCAGCACTTTCGCAGGAATGAAAGAGCAGAGGAGAAGTGGACCAAGTTTTAGATGGGAGCTATTTCCATTGGACGTGATCATATCCTGACATGGGGCGACTCAGAGCCAGACACAAGAGCAGTGTAGCCTCGGCAAGTCCTACAAGCTGTGTAGCCTGCAGCAGCTAAAAACAGGAGGTTATAAAATGGGGCATTATTTTTCTGCAAGTTGTGTCATGACACTGGCCAGGAAGCAGACGGACCTGTATCAGAGCTGATGATGTGGAAGGGGACTCGCAGGTCAAGAGACACAAAATAGTTCAGCAGGCACATGTGATATATTTAGTGAGGCCATTGTTTGTTTTATTTAGAGAGCGAATTGAGGATTTTCCAAACTGCAGGGCCCCTGAGGTATTTTATCAGGTGTACAGTCCGCCATATGTTACACATTAGTGTGCTGAGGGGAATGCTGGTTGCAGATACAACCTATAAAATGTTTGGAGGTTGGAACTTCAGAGGACAGGGGGTCGACAATTGCTCTCTTCAGAGCTGGTGGATATGTGGGAAACACTTATATGCAAATGAAACTGCGTCAAATTACAGCCCAAATTGCCCCAGTATCATTAAAGAAAATAAACGTTAGGAATCTGCGGGATTGCAGCAGGTCATAAGAATATTAATTCATTGAAAATAGATGTTTACTGTTGCAGCCAATGAAAATAAGACGAGGGAAAAACACGGCTAATAAAGGCCTTAAACTTTCTGAGGCTTCCCAGACTGAGCTGAGCCTGTGCAGTGTGGTTACTGCAGGGAGCAGGCCGAGTTCAGGCAGATGCTGGAGGTGTCTGCAAACTCTGTGCAGGGCATTACGGGACCGAGGCCAAGGAGAAGCCTGACAGAAGGAGAAAAAGGCGTCTGTGCAGATGGAAAAAGTTTAGTGTTTCTGAATCGCAGCGCTCGATGAATATTTCATCGTGAAATGGCCATTTGTCACTTGTAGGTCTGTGACATCTCCTGGTCATATGATGTCTGGGTGGTGACCTCGGTGAACATGGCCAATGGAGCACCAAACCCTCCTGAGTGGAACTCGGCATGGCTCTGTCAGAGCAGCTTGTAATGTGGCTCTTGGCTTTGTTCATCTATTAACAATCACATTTCGGTGCCAGGCTCTTAGTGTGTGTGTCTACAAGCTGTAACCCTGCTCTGAATCCATTCATCCTGATAAGGAATTAAAAAAACAGCCAGTTAGCAGCTTCACATATCTATCACCTCTTTTTTGACAATAATTTTAGTCTATTTTAGATAATATGTTGACTGAGATCAAGAGTTTGGGCTTTAATGTGGTATTGAACGCAGCAGCAGGCCGACGTGCTGCCTTTAAGACCGCTGTCTGTGTGCGTAATCTTGCACGTAAACGCATCATCTGCTTCCAAATCTAAATCGCAAATAGCATCAAATCCAAAACACGATAAAGAACATGATATTTAAAATTTTTAGCGCATGCGCAGGTAATGCCAGTAGAAAGTCAGCGGGACTAGTTAGTGAGTCCGAGTCAATAAGTGCTGACTGTACCCGATGGCAAATTGGAAAAATTGCTGCGTTTGGAAAACATAATCATCCGAGCACATCATGGCTGCAAACGCTCCTCCTTCGTTATTAATAATAAAGAAAGAAACAGAATCCGAGGCTGCGATGTTTAATTTATTATTATGTAAGCTATTTGAAGAGTGATTGTATGGTAATTGCTCATTAGTCTTGTATATTTATCGCTGCACCTTATGTCGAGGCCAGGGGAATTGTGTAGGGTTCATTCTCTCGTTTCAAGGATCAATTTCAGAGGCAATTTGTGAAACAGGACAGATCAAGTTAGACGTGGTTTGGAGACAGGGTCGGCCTACAGGTGCCACCTCACACACACACACACTCCTGCTCCTCTGTGAAATAAACCCAGAAAGGCTCCCTGCACTGTTGACAAACTCTCCAAGTCCATCCTTTCACAAGACACTTCTCTCCAACTTAAAAGATTTCAGCTCGATCAATTATTGACTTTGCGCACTAATACGGAGCCTGTCTCCTGCCTGTTCCCTCCCTCAGCCACTATTCACATTAGTGGTGTCAGCGGACGTAATTATACCTACTAATTGCAGATTAGAGGTTTTGGGTCAGTGGGGTCACATGATAGGACCGGCTACTCTTTTCAATGACGGATAATCATTTCACGTCGCAGGCTAAATGTTTAATGCGGCGGGGGGCTTAGATCCAAAACGTCCAAAAACGGGGCTGAGTGAATATTTCAGGAATAATCAAATTGTTTCAGGAGCTGTGATGATTTATGGGGGGTGGGGGGGAGTTTGGCCCCTGGACCGAGCGCAGCAGCTCCAGTTTAGATAAGCGGGTCACTAAAGGTCCCCACAGCTGGCCCTTAACGCGCAGCACGAGGATCTGATATGTGAGGGCCCACTTCACATCATAACGCACACACACTGTTTGAATTGTGTCCAAACCAATTATATTCATGTGACTTTAGTGTCAAATTGCGCTGCACCGACCTCCAGTATAGGTAGCAGCATCTGAGGGGGAAGAGCGCGTTGAATTTGGAAAGACGCAAAACATAAGAATTTAAATTCCAGGTAAAACGTTTTGGAAAATAAATGCGCCATTTTTATTGAGATTATTTTAACCGGACTGGACTGCACATTTATTTTAAATCTTCCTGCTGCTTTTATTATTATTTTAGAATTGAAACACTTTAATATTGAGAGGAAAATAAAATTTAAATATAAAAAAACAGCCGCACATGAGAGTTTGGTAAATTTAACATTAAAATATTGTTTCTTAAAAGTGCAAAATTAAAATCTCCGCAAAATATTATGTGTTTATTTCCCTAAACAGATTTTTTTTAAAGGGGGGGAGATTTTCTGGTTCAAATCAGACGCGTTTAAATTAATCAAACTGTGCCAGGCTCTAATGAGAAGCCTGTCCTGTCTCCTGTGTGTCCATACAGGCGCACACAGAGGGAGGGAGAGAGGGGGGGGAGTGCGCCAAATTTGTTTGCGGCGGATCAAGGCTCACCGCCTCCACTGCACTTTCTTTATCTTAATTCCAACTTGAAAAGATATAATTATCTAGTTTGAACAGGACTGCTATCAAATCCTTCTTTATAGGCAGGGTAGGGAAAAGCTCGAGTGGATTGTGAAGCTCTGAGCCGCTCGGTGTTGCCCGAGATAGGAGTAATGAAGTTGTGGAGTCCGGAGATACAAAGGGCATTAACCTCATTAGCATGAAACCTTTTCTTCTAACTATTGTGGGACCCTTTCAGTCCTCTAATCCCCCCTATTTCAAAGCTGGGTTTGTAATAAAGCTTTTAGGGTTTTTTTTTTTCCAAAGCTAATGGTATTCTCTATAGATTTTTATTGCTGTTATAATCTATGGGCCGATTAAGAATTCCCTATATGCCATGCCCCCCAACCCAAACCACAAAAACAGCTTTTTACTTTATGAAACAATTAAACAAACACATGCACCTCGCACCAGAAAAACACTGCAGCTTGGGTTGCTTTCACAAGAAGAAGGGAGAGAAAAAAAAATCATAATCCAGTTTAAATGTGTCTGATTTTTAAAAACCGAGCTGCTGTGTTTATTGTTTTGTTTGTGTGTAAATGGGGAATAATTTCCTGCTGTAAATAACATCTTTTGAGTTGTGCCCACAGGCTCCTAGAGAAGTCCTGTAATGTTCCCCGTTCAGTCCAAAGTAGCAGCTTGCAGCATGATGGAGCCCATAAGACAAGATTTTAAACAAAGATCCCATTTTGCGGCACATTGCAACCTTCCCTTATCGCGTCGTGAGGGGTAGTCAGATTGTACTAAATTATGTCCAACCAAGCCCCCTTGGATCCGTGGATTAAGAGATTAAAGTGGACCACTGGGCAATGCATCCCCTTTCCCCCTCATATTACTCGCATGATAATTGCCCAAACTGATTTGCACTTTCACAAAAGCTTGTAGGGACTCTTTGTAGCTGGAGCTGGAGCAGACGCTGCAAGCCCCTGGAAAAAAATAAAGCCACTGCAGTCTGTGTCAGAAACAAATGCAGAGCGGAGGACAACAAATTACATGCTGCAGCATTTCTCCTCTCTGTGTTTTTAAATCAGCCCCAAACTCTGGTGTCCTGACGCCACATCAGCAAACCTCACTGTGCGCTCTGAATCCCAATTATTCTGCGCAAAAATAAAGATCACCGCTTTTTTTTTTTTTTTCTTGTCTGAGGCCTCCATTCAGCTGCTCTGCGTAATCAAAAGCCTCTACTTTTACTGCGCGCAACATATTGATAAAACTTTATTGACAAAATATTGACAATTACATACTTCTTGGAAGTATACTTTGTGTTAAAATTGTAGCAAACTTAACACAAACACAAAAATTATTTACATTCTGTAAAAGAGGGTTTAACAGAAACATTAACTTTTAGCATTTCTGTACATGGAATACGCTTCAGTGCTTGGAGTTTTTTTTTTTCTCTGTCAATTCTTGCGTTTAGTCCTTCGTAGCAACTTTCTCTGGAGGGTCAAGTCCTGACAGAAGGCTGCATGGGGCCACAGCGACACATTGGTAAAGCTTTAGGTTAAAGGAATGTCCTGACACCTTCCCTTTAAGTACTTTATCTGTGGTCTGATTCACCTTTTAGAAAGAGTTTTTTTTTTTTTTTTTTTTGTTCCATCGAAATCCACTTTTTGTTCTCTTTTCTTTAAAAAACACTATAACGCAGCACCGCTACTTCATATGTTTTCACAATCACTTTTACACGAGAATCATTAATTAAAGACTGCACACTTTGTAAAAAGGAAGAAGCACGACATCTCTCAGTTTGAAAATAGAGTTAAAAACAAAATTGATTCTTTTTTTTTTTCTTGGTTTGAGAAAACTTGTCAAATTATAAACAACTACCAGGAAAAACTATATCATGCAATTCAAGTTTTACAAAAAAAAAAAAAGAAGAAGAAGCAGTTTGGTGTTTTGGTATCTTGAGTGGAAACGTTTGAAAAAATAAAATAATTTGTTCTGAAAAAAAGAAACTTCTGAAGTGCAAACGTCCAATATGAATTGGAGAAAAATAGAATTATGTGGTGGTGGTAGATGGGGGATTGTAGTGGTGGTGGTTGGTGCGTGGAAGGGTTCAGGTAGGTGGACTGAGACACTGTCAGTCACATTTTCCTGGGTCATTTGGACTGACAGACCCGCATGGTGACAGCAGTGCCAGGCGGGTTTCTCTCACCCTCAGCTGCCGATCTCCGGAGATCTGAAATGTGACATTGGCTTTGTACCCTCTCACTGTCTCTACACGGCATCCTTTATCCATGTCCTCCTTCATTCAGACGCTTATATAGTCTTTTTCTTAATCGTCCGAAGTGACATCAATTTCCTCTGGGCTCGCCTGTTTAGTCGCCAGTCTCCACCGGTTTATGTGATGCGATCCTTTCTTCTTCTGCTGAGACTCGGAGCCCTCCTCCTCCAACTTCTGTCGCTTGAACTTCGTCCTTCGGTTCTGAAACCACACTTTTACCTGGAGAGGCAAAAAAAGAAAGAAAAGACGGGGGAGAAAAAAACCCCGTATCAGTATCACAAGATAAAGCGCGATTGGTCAGTGCGTAAAACCGTGCGTAAAAGGAGAATAGCAGGGCTGAATACAGGCAGGCAGTGCGGTGCAGGGGAAATAAAAAAGGTGCACCCGAGAAAACAACTGTCACATTAAACAAAGATCAATTATAATTTCAAGAGAGCATGAATTAAAGACTGTAAAGGCCCGAATCATAACATAACAATAGCTACTCAAATTAATAATATTAATTCACTCCATAAAGCGACTTCAGCCTTTAAAACCTGTGTTTTAATAATATAATGGTGCCAATTATATACAACAAACGCCACATTAAGCTTTACAATAAAAAATGGAAATGAAGACAAGGAGCTGCAATAAACTCAAATATTTTAAATGGGCTCATAAACATCTCATGTCTGGGGAAACTTTAATGCCTCATCTAAAGTAGGTCAGAACACATTTTCACAATATTTCTGTCAGCATGTGAGCGTTTAAAGAATTAAAGCCACAGCCTCTCTGCTGATTGTTTAACATGTATTTTCACACACACTCCTCTAAATCGATTTGTTAATAATCGGACCCCCCCATGGGGAATTAACAACATCTAAATCGATAAATTATCTGGCCCTGCTTTGTCACTCTGCAGCCCTTTTAGCTCTTAAATGGCAACTGAGGTGCATTTAATAAGCCTTCAGTGGGCTAATTGAAGTAGGTGATGGTTCATTTCTCCCTTCAGCTCCTCCAAAGGCCCCGCCGTCCAAAGGAGACACAGCGGACAAAAGACAGCGACTGATGGGCTCAAACAGCATCTTAAATATGGCAGGGGGAATTCACTGAACCCGCCCGGCTCTTTGTATCGTCTATCCCATAAAATGGTTAACTGGTTAATTTGCCCTCCATTTTGAAAGGCAACATTCTCCCCCCAAAACAAAGTAATTCAACCCCTCCTAAAATGAGGTTAGGCCCATACAATGACGGTGGATTTGATCCAGCAGAAAAGCCTCTGTCTTCGATTGACAACATGCATTTATGGACTCTGGTTTGTAGAAACAATTTGCTGGCTGATTATTTAAAATTATTGTTTTGCAAATGATTTTGCTCTCCTTTAGTTCCGTGCGTAAATGTGCAGCCCTTTCACAGCGGCCTGATTTTAAAGGTCCCCATTACGCACAATGCCACGTTAAAGAAAAACAAAAATGTCACATCTAGTCCACTTTGTCTGCCATGATGTGAGAAATATCTTTTTCTAAAAACAAATTACATGACTACAAAGTCCAAACAGGTGTGTTTTCACAGCCAAGACGTAGCACAAAACACCAACAAGCAGCATAAAAATAAAACCTAAAATAAGCGCCCTGTTGCCGTGTCCAGGTGGAATAAAGAGCCAGAATGTGAGGTTAAATATTGAGTAAAATTCAGCATTTCTTACCTGAGTTTCTGTGAGGCTAAGGCTGTGGGCGAGCTGTTTTCTTTCTGCTCCCACCACGTAATGGTTTTTCTCAAACGCGTGTTCGAGCCGCAGGAGTTGCGAAGGTGAAAAAGCTGTCCGGATTCTTTTGGGCTTTCTGGCCAGCGCGTTGTGCAAAAGGAAGCTCTCTGGACTCGTTTCATTACCTGGGAACGAGCAGAAGACGAGGATCCTTAATGACTTTTTAAATCTATATATATATTATTTTCTAAGATATTAGCATGTCCATAACAAACAGCAGGCCTGGGCACCGCTAGCCCTGAAACAATAGTCTCCTGAAGGCAACACTGCCTTCAGGAACGATAATAATGTCTGCGGTGAAGCTGCACATCACTAAATAAAGGAAGATCATTTATGGAAAACGTGTGCATTTTAAATTATTGCTTATTGTCCACTTTCTTCAGCTAATATTTGTCAAACCCTCCGCATGAAGGGAAGAAGGAATGAAAACAAAGCAGAGGTATAATCCTGGGCTTAATTAAATTAGCTCAAAAACAGCCTTTGTGGACAAAATCTAAATAAACAAGAGTCAAGAAGCACTTTAAAAATTAATTAACATCCAGTTGTTATAAAATAAAACAATATTGGGTTTAATTTCTGAGAATAAACGAATATCACAAGTATAAATACCATAAAACGAGCAGCCAAAGGCAAAAAAAGGTAATAAACAATTTAAACATCTCAGTTAATAAAAATAAAATTTACTCCAATGTGCCACACGTCAGCCTGAGACCATGACCAGCAGCAGGATCAGATAACTCCAAAAGGTCTATTTATTTCCTTTAAATACAGAAATATTTAGATTTCTGCAGTTAAAATGTAAAATGTCCAAACCGCAGAGCAGCGAGAGGCATTGTTTCGTTTTTAGGGTGAATATAGATCATGTGCTAAATATAACCTGCAGACTAACAGACTACAAATATGTCACAATTTCTAGTGGTCTGTTTTTAACCCTTCGTCAGGCACTCCGAGCAGCAGACGGCTTCACGAGACAAGCAACAATTAATTCTTTACTCGGGATTATTTTTTCTTTCCTCTGAAATTAAAGGAAAAAAATCACTATAATGTCGTTTTTAGAGCGAAATAACCCTTTAAATAAAGCTCTGTTTTACCCTTTGAGGTGTTGAGCTTTAAAACTGTTCTGCTTCGCGTATTTTAATTCCATCTACATCCTGCTCTCTGCACTGATGGAGACAGAAAATAAAATCTCACCACAGCAGCTCGCCGCGTTTCGTGCGTAAAACTGAGCCAAACGAAACACTTCGATAACTTACCTTGAAATCTGTGTCCCAAGTACCTATATCTGTGTAATAACCAGGGGTAGAAAGTTGACGGGTCCCTTTGCTGGCTGGCGAAAAGCGGATGCGGACTGTGTGAGGATGAAAGCGGG
>OMNN01001048.1:1336-16948 GCA_900302755.1 Chromis chromis | reverse complement strand
TTGCACATGCGCACACACACACAGACACACACACACACACACACACACACACACACACACACACACACACACACACACACACACACACACACACACACACACACACACACACACACACACACACACACACACACGCACACACACACAAACAGATCTGTATTTATTTGAATTCATCCATTTGAATTCACTAAGGAATGAAAGGCGCTTCAGTCCAGTTCAGCATTTGCATTTTTTTCCCTATCAGGGTGTCATCATATGTCAGCTGGCCTTCTAAACAGTACTGTCGTCATTATTCATGCAGCTCGGACACAAGAAAAGCCTTTTTTTGCAGCATATAAGGTTGCACAGAAATTAATGAATCTCATCTTTTGTTAGAATGTCGGTGAGAATTTAATACATTTCTTTTCAGATATTTTGCGGTGTGCATATTTTGATAGACCTTATAAGCAGTTTGTGTGTGTTGACATTGTTGTGGTCACTCAGAGATCACAGGGGACTCTGTGTGTGACTGTGTGTGTAGTGTGTGTTTGTGTGTGTTTGTGTGTGTGAAGGGGGAAGGGGGTTAGCAGAAGCCCTTTAAACAGAGCACCTCTTGGGTGACCGTAGACAGAGGACACAGTGTGAATGAGTCTGATGTCACTGCAGGTCTTTGTGCACTCTGCTGAGCTTGCACACACACAGACACACACACATGCAGATAAAGACACACAAAAAAAGCTGCAGAGAATCGGAGGGTACGTGTGGACGAAGTCTGTATTTTTAGAGCGAGAGGAAGGGGGATAAAGAAAGAGGAGAGAGAGAGGTCCGTTAGAGTCCATTTCTGATGTCGTCTTTGTTTTATAAACTGCTCTCCCTCCTCTGAAAAAGAGCGATGCTTCCTGCAATTCAACATAATGAATACAAAGAAAAAATCAAAGGGGGGGAAAAGGACAGAGGAGGGTGGTGGGCAGATGGGGGGGTGGAAGAAGGAGCAAGTGTCTCGTCTGTTGTCAAAAGGGCTACTGTAGCGTGCAAATATGAGCTGCTGGCCATACGTGCAATCTGTGTGCGTCTGCATGGGTGCGTCTGTGCGTACGTCTGGACGGCGACTGTATGAATAATTTGGGCACAGCTGCACGTGTTTGTCATATTCCCGCCGAGAGAGGAAGAAGGCAGAGAGATGGAAGCCCTCAGGTGTCGTGTCTAGACTGTAAAGAGTATTATTTACTTCTCTGTTTTAATGTCACATGTTCTGTTTAAGCAATAAAATATTCAATTCTCTTCTGCTTTTGTAATCTCTAAACTGGAAATGTAACATAACTTGCCGGAACGTATCGGTGATGGAAAGTGATGTTAAAGAATCTTCCTGCTGTATCATGTGAACCTTTTTACATTTTACACACAGAAGCACACATCTTTCCTCGAAAATGTCTCCTGAAGCGCCGTCAGCAGGTCAGCTTTTCTGTGCTCTCTCCGTCGCTGTGCCCATCTTAAATGGATTTTTTCTGGTTCACAATGCTGCCCCTTCTGAATTTTTTAATGATGTCGCCTCATGTGCCATTTCTAAACTGCAAAACTGGATCTAGTTTGGTGAAGAAGTGTAGATCTGCCTGTGTGTTTTAAGGCTAAACACTGAAATGATTTCAAATTAAAATCAGATTTTGACCCAATGCAATCACCAAATCGCAATGGCTGCAATTTAGGATATACATTATACAGTGACCCTGATATGTCAATGGTTTCGCAAATTCATGCCGTTCTCCTTGTTTGACAGTTACACGTTTGATGGGGTCACATGTGTTAATGCTCCATCACATTTAAATCTATCACACACTGAATATTGAACTGAAGCTTGATTTAAAAGTAAAATGTCACAAATGCAATCGCAATAGCTGTCAGAAAAATTCGATGTGCATGTGTCAGTAGAGCTGCAGTCGGTGTGCAGATATTCAGGAATGGTGTCTATGTTTGTGTGTAGCCAGCTGGCCGTTAATCACCTTCAATGCTAAGTAGCTTAATCACGGCTGGAGTTACTTTGTGTCTCCGAGTTTGTTTTGTTATTGTCTGTAAATTGTGGGATGTATCAGCATAGTAGGGCTTTAAAAAACCTGAAATCAGCATAAAAATAGTAACTGATGAAGTGAAATAACGCAGTTTATAAGGTATATTTTTGTCTAGTAGAGTTTGGTTGTTCAGCACTTAAAAACTAATACAGTGTCAGCTGTGCTCTTTACTGCCAGTTAGTATGCTAATGCACTAAACTAAAATAGTGAGCATGTTGGGAAATATCTAGAAACACTCAAAGACCTCACTTGGTAAAAGTAATCTCTAAGGTTATTTTCATAGGTGGCACTATGCTAGCGTGTGGAGCGACAGATCATGACTTTAACCTGGATTAACTAATTGTTTTAGGCCACTTTAGGCCACGGAAACCAATTGGAAGTGCAAAAAATGCAGTTCCTCAAATGACCACTTGAGGCTGCTTCCAAAAGTGATTCAATCTCAATGCAAAAGACATTTGCATGGTCTGGCCTAAGCTCCACTAATACTCCATCTTTTTGCCTATTTTTTGGATTAGCAGTGGAGTTAGGAGGACTCAGCCTAGAGACTGAGCTTCAAAATTGCTGCTCAGGGTACCTATGGGTGACATGATGGGCGGTTTTACGAAAAGCGATGGTTTCATTTTATGTCTGTTTTGGTCTCTTTTGCCTTCTTAAGCTGCTGTTAAGCTTGACTTGATACATTGGTCATATCACATGTAAACTGTGGCGTCGACACAGCGCCATTAGCTCGTACATGAAGTGCACTTGAAAATTATAGGTATTGCTACAGAGAAAAACACAACCTACTAGAGGTAATATACAATTAGTACATCATTCAAACCTTCTCTTTCCATGTTTGTCTCCCTCTTTCCATGTTTGACAAACTTGGAAAGCTATCCTACCTCTGTTACCAGCAGCAATTTGTTTCCTCCCGGGGTGTCGCTTCAGGCCTGTTTTCTGCAGAAAATCTAATCTTTTCCAGTTGTTGCCACAATCTCCCTCTAAATGTTCTGTGCCATCTGGGAATCCTTGTGCTCCTTCATTGATGGATCATTGAGACAGACCTGCTCACAGGCTATTGCCTCCACCTTGTCCACTTTGCATTTATAGAAGCCGTGCAGGTTACAAAAATCAGAAGGTGTGCGCCCAGCTGAAATAACAGCAAAGTGCACCTCACACCAGCAATAATGACTTTTGGTATGGAAGGGCAACAACAGCAAGCATAAATCTGCTTTAGGGAAATATTTGTCTCCTTAGCTGCTACATGGGATGTTTACCAGCCACTCGCTAAGTTTGTCTGGGCAAGTAGCAGCGAAGATGGTTTGGCATAATTTGTTTGTTGAAAATAATTTGCTGGCTGCTGAAAATGAGATTGTTGGGAGTGTAGCAGAACAGGAAAGCCAAACTCTGAAGCAAAAGTACAAGCTGAAAGATGGAAAAATGCTCCATATCGCTAAGTCTTTATGGATTCGTTACACTTGACCCCTTGTTCATTTACAGATAAATACATCTTAAGTTTTGCAAGATAAACTAACAGTGCATGTACAGCTTTAAGCCTGCATGATAAACACACTGCTAAAAATTGTATGCATGTTCTCTGAAACCTCTGAAAACATCAATGCTTCTAAGGATGCTTGTAATACACAGCTATATGCCTTTACCTCTAGGCACAATAATGTAACCTAACACCCTTATTGCTCCATCATACCGTTTCATCATACTAATAATCACCAAGGTCAAAGCATTTTTTTAATCTATAACCTAACCTCATACGCCTCTGCCCAGATATCAAGGAAAAAGCACATGTTTGTGCGTATAGCTGACAGAACGGTCCTTAGCCTCTGGGTAAGTTCACATACCTGCAGACAGACAGACAGACATGGTGGCGGCCTGCATTTGCACTCATACTAAGTGCTGTCTGACAGAGTGGGAGTCTGAGCTGGTGGTAACGCTAACCGGCCCTCCAGGGAGGCAGACAGACAAGCAGAGTCATGGCAGCAGTCTGCAGCTCAGCGGTGTATGTTGTTCACTGTGGCTGAGAGAAAAAGGCGCATAAAGGCATTTGTGTATATATATATATATATATAGAGTACGTTTAACTTGTGACCTTTGAATTATTAAAAATAACACCACTTCACCATGTGATTTCTAGTATTTTGTATGGCTGTTTGGTTTCCTTTTCAGTTTCTCTCGACACGTGGACACATATTTCTTTCATCTATTTCACATATGAAATGCAAACCAGCACATAAGACAAATCAATTTCACATGTAATATCACAGTTAAACGCCTTTCACATGTGATAAATTCACATAAAGACATGTAGGATAGCAAAAGCAAATCATGTAGACATCTGTAAGGATGCTAAAATCCTGCATAAGCAAAAGGAAAATGTAAGCAAGCACCTTTTTTAATGTTTGACCCTTTTGTGAACTCCCTACTTGGTCTCGCAGTTTCACTTTAGTGACACATTGAATCAGTTAGTTATGTAATTTGTGGTCTGTCCATTGAATATGTTCCTAACTGTGTCCATTGTATAGGTATTCCCATGTCATGTCATAATAAAGTAATACAAAGTCATTGTGCTGCAGAGCATCCACCCAAAAACACGTTAGCTTATTCTCTCTGACAGATTGTTGATATTAATTAGAATGAAGCAGAAGTGGCACCTCTGTGACCTTGACAGGACCGTCTGTCGTGTAAATGAAGGAAAGGAAGCTAATTTGATTCCACCTCCCCCCATGGAGCAGCAGACAGAGCAGATGAGGGGGGAGGGAGGGGAAATGAGGAGGGGGATGAGGAAGTGGGGTGGGGATTGACCCAGAATTGGCTCCGATGATGCGGATTGATGTGCCCCTGTAACAATGATGCTCATCTGATAGTGAACGATGACTACTTGCCTTTGACAGCAGTGAGAAGTTAGTGTTTTACTGAGTGGCACAGTTTATGCCGTGATGATCAACTAGATCTAAAAAATATCAAATTTGCACTTCTTTTTTTTTTTTACAATAGTTGGGAGTTTCTTCTATTTTTACATAGTTATTACCGTTATCACTGTGATTAATAGAATTATATATCATATATTTCCAGCTTAAACATCCATCTCAGACTTTCACATCAAAGACCTGTATGGACGCCGAGTGTTTTGTCTGCGTGAGAAGCCTGAGGGCAGGTATGCTCTGACAGAAATAAATGCAATCTGTGATGGCTTAGTTTTTAAAGCCGAGGCCAACATCTTTCACAGCCACTGTTTCATATTTGATCTGTTCGGCTTTCCACACAGCTCTGTCCTACTTTACCTGATATTATCAGCATAAAAATGGGATTTCAGAAATTCTGAAACACTAAAGTGTCTCAAAGATCCCACTCTGAATTCTTCATTTTGTCTTTGATATGCCGCTTTGTTGTCATGGGACATGAATTCATTCATTCAGATTCAAGGACAATAGAGAAAAAATACACAGCGAGGCCTCAGTGGTGTATTCAGATAGGCCTTAAACTTACGATGACATTCTTTGTCTTTTGAAACTGAATTCCTGATGGAGATGTTGAGAGATTACTATTCAGTTAGTTCACGCTGCTTGAAGAGTCGACCCAGCTCCTTCCAGACAATGTAGGACGACTCCGTCCTTGAAGTCTGGCTCGGTTAAGGAAACGCTCATGTTAACATCGATGAACCAGTTTGCTCATTTGTGCTCCAGCGTTTCTAACACAACCAGTCAAACCGATGTGCACAGACTCTATGAACCCTGCTCTCTCTTACCGCCGGTTACCAATTGGCAGCGAAGCCTCGGGCCACTGGGTCGCCAGTCTGTGGGGTTAGTTTGATAGATAAGGTTAACATGGAGGAGGCTGTGGGTCACATGTAGTGTATGTAGTATTGAGTGTGGTACAATGGAAGATGAATGCCTACACAATCTAATAATAGAGAATATTATCTATTGATGGAGTGAATGTTTGTGTGTGTTCAGTTCTTGGTCTCAAAGGTTTCCATGTTGACAGGGTTGAACCAGTTTGTGAGATTACATGGTTGATGGAATAGTTATTAATTTTAATGCGTAAAGAGAGTAAAGTAGAGCTGCAGTGAATGATTGTGGTTAATCTGGGGTTGTGGTTGAATACATAATTGAATGAAATGACCCAGAAGTGTCTAAGTGGCAGCCATGATAAGAGCTGGTGAAATTCTCTCAGTATGAAGGAAAGGTGCTTCAGTGCTTCCTTTTTTTAAATTATCTTTTTAAGCATGGGAAACACTGGTTCGTCCTTCACGAAAAGAACAGAGATAATGCCATCCCACAGTTCCTAGAGGCAGCAACATTTAAAACAATGTACCGTCCACAGCAGACCCACATCATCAACATCCGCCGCTGTATGATTACATAGACTAGTGTAAGTCACGTTGGATTTTCTTACCACCACAGTAGCCTTTTCTTTTCTCCTTATGAATTCTCCTTCACATCTTTCATTGACCTCAGGATGTATTCTATCGAGGTCAAGGAAAGGTAACAGGAAAAAACACAGGATGTCATTTTTTATACTGTACTGTACCCAGCTTTTTTTCCCAATCCATCATTTAGTCTATATAATATCAAAAGCTGCAGTGCCATAGGGCAAGATTTTTGAAAGCCCAAACCAAAAGATATTTCATTATATAAAAGAGAGAAAATCAGCATCTTTTTGCATTTTAGAGGCTGGACCTGGTGCAAGTTTGCCATTTTTGTTTCATAAATAGTAAATGACTCAACTTTTTTTCCTACAGTTCCAATTTATATACCTCAGCTCAAGCTATCTACTGATCCTGAGAATACTAATCTCATAGTGCTCTCTTGTTCCCAAAACTAAATCTGTATTCTTCATTGCTCCAACTCATTGGAATCACTCGTATGTGAGATGTGCAGCCAGGGATTGCCACCATATAATGACAATGTTATATTGGCACTGCAAAATATAGATTTTTCACATCTAGAATCTGCTCCCTGGGCTTGTCGAGGCTTAGATTTGCTCCGTGAGAATCGGCTCGCGCATTGTCAGGATGGCAAGACAGACGCCACTTCCAGCCTGCCACCACCTGGGCGAGCCAGCTGTCCACGCCCAGCCCCAGCCTCCTGTGACCACTGCCCCACTTCCTCTGCACAAGCTTGCTCATAATGCGCAGCCCTCTTCTGTGCTTTCCCATCTACTTATTCCACCCCTTAGTCAGCTTTCCCATAGATTTATTTCATGCATCGCTGCCTCTGTCCAAGTGGTCCTTATTAGTGCTTTCTCCTCCGGTGCTGCCACCTGAGCCGACCACTTACCTTCAGAACCCCGCTGCCTTTGTGTTCGCACTTCTCGTTTTTTTCCTAAATAAGAGGGGACAAAGTCAAATCTAACAAAACTGCATCGCTCACCCCTCATTCACTTTTAACTGATGCCAGATCATGTCATTCATCGTTAACGTGACCTCAAGACACAGTCAGGTGCCTGTTTGTTATTTCTGCCATCCCCTGAGAGAGTGTTGGACCAGCAGATGAAATTCTAAATGGAAGTGTGTTTGTGTGTGTGTGTGTGTGTGTGTGTGTGTGTGTTTGGCTACCGGCCTCTTATCCTGCTGTGATGTCGGGCCCATGTGGAGGATTGGAGGCCGAGGCGAGAGACAGATTTTGTAGTGAATGGCCTGCTTCCATAACCCATGATGGCAGAGGGTGTGTGTTGGTATTACACTCATGCACAGACATTGAACTGATTACCATGAGAGCATTGCACTGACATTATGGGGAAAGGTGTCTTGAATAGATTGTGACGGATGGAGCAGCAGGCGGACGGAGAGACGGAGGGATGAGGAAGTCGATCGGAGGGAGCGAGACAGTTGATGGGTTTATGTGTGGAATCACTGCAGACAGCTGATCCAGAAAATCAATGGGAGGGCTGATTAAATGGACAGCAGGACAGAAATGCCTACAGTAGCTCAATAATAAAAATCTTTCTGCTGCGCTGTGCTTGCATCTTTTTTTTTTAATAAGCCGGAAGTTGCTATTAACGCTTTGATGAATAGGCTTTTTAATGAAAGCTTCAAGATGCCAGAGGATGTTTAATAGTGTTGGTTTAATGCACATGAGAGGTGGGCGATCTGGTCATATATCGTGGATGAACTTAATTTGGCATATGATCTGCTCTTTAGATAATCATATAGATTGTGTCAATAAATTAATAAATAACAGAGCGGTCCAAATTCCTACTGCATATTAGCTAAACAAAAGTGTGATTAGCTGTGAAACAATTAGGACGATCGTCATTGAACGCATTCTGCATCTTTGGTCACAACTACATGGTTAGCGATGAAATGCCAATGGATTGCTATGAAATTTGGTAGATTAATGATCCCCAGTGGATGCACTGTAAAAACTTTATAATGTCTTAATTTTTTTTTTGTATTTTTGATGATTAAAGCTTTAACTGGGCCAATGTTTTCACATGCAGAACTACTGACATTCCCATCAGCCTCAGCTAGCCTACACTTTGTGTTTTGTGCTTATTGCCTAATGTTCATGATCAAGCATTTAAACATCAAACCTGCATATTAGCATTGTTATTGTACGCATTTTACTTGCTGAGGTTGTCATTTCATTAAAGCATCACCATCCTTGAACTGCAGAGGCTTTAAGGCCACATCCACCCAAATAGGTTTTGTTTTGAAATGCATAACTTTTTCTACATTTACGCCAAGCATCCACGCTACTCCAGCTTTAGTCTGGACAGGCGGAAACTGAGTGTTCTGAAAATGATGATTCATCATGCTTTGATTACGTTATAGTTTTCTTAACAAAACATCAGCCTCGACTACCAGACAGTAAAGGTCCCTTATTGTGCCCCTTTGCAGCAAAATAATCAAGTCTCACATGCTTCCACAGTGTCTCTTATTCATCTCAAAATACTGCAAAGAAACCATGACTGTGTAACTCCTGGTTGAAGCACTGTTCTAAACAGACTGTTTTGCTCTGAAAACCAAAGAGCTGATGCTGTTCCTACCCCGTTCAGAAAGAACAGGGTAGGAACAGGTACTTGCTTCTGTTAGCTTTGAGGCTAACAAGTTGTGGGTGGGCTTAAAGAATGGCAGAAGTAAACATCTTGATATCCTAACAGTTTTAATTTTACACCTCTAAGTCTATACCAATCACAAAAGACAATAAGAATGGATTTTCACCATATGGGACCTTTAATTATACATGGCTACCGATTAACAGACATTTCAGACCCTTTTGTCATTGTTGGCAGCTGTTTTGCAGTTAATGAATCTCTAGTCTTACTTTAAGCCATTGGTGTATTTCCTCGGTAGAATTTTCTACAACTAAGCAACCAAACTCCTGCTTTATACTTCTACTGGCACCCGCATGACCATTGTCCATGAATTGTCATCTGATATGTCTTTTTAGGTGTGTTAGTTTGCACAGAGGGTATTTCTGAAGCGGTGCTAAAATGTTTTCATTTCAAAACCACTTTTTAAATGAGTGTAATTATTAGTGTGAGTGCAGGCTTTTTACTTCTGTGGGTTATAATGCTGTATGAAATGGGAGTGAAAAGGGATATTTTTCCTCTTTGAAGTTATTAAAACTGTGGCATATGAATTAATCAGCTACATAAAAGAGAGTTTATTTCAAACTCTTTTTATTTTTACAATGAAAAAACATTTTTGAGTCCATCTTTAGTACTAATAATATCAAATACCAGCCTTCTGTGACTGCCACTAGCCCACAGATCTCTTGGACCCCCCACTGACCAGTTGACCTTGAAACAAATGTATTTCCATTCTTCTTTTCTCATTAATCCTGGTTTGCTGCTCGTTTTGATTTGACCTTCGCAGCCAGTGGTCTGCCTCCCCTCCATCCATTGCTGCACCTCGGGACCTCTCTCATTTCATCCCACAGTCACTGATATGCCCACAGCTCCTAACCCAAAATAGGCCAAGGCAATTTCCTGAGTTCTCAGGGCTTTTCATGTCAAACATGCGACAATCCCCATGAATTGCCGTTTCATCCCCCTCCCCTTGTTCTCATTTTCCTTTTCTCTTGCTCCCCTCGTCTTTCTATGTGTTCGACTCTTTTAAAATAGTTGAACAGGAAAGAGACGGATACAGTGAGAGAGCAACAGAGAGATAAATGGTTCAAAGAGCGGTAATCAGCTCCACCTCGACTGCTTTTCAGCAGCTTTGTATCAGGTGAACAATGTGACAAAGGCTGCTATCGCAAGTTGCCAGGACACCTTCAACTTGCAAAGACTTGCAAAAAAAACTTTTCACAAAGGAGTAAAAACAGGTTGCAACGTCAACTCAGTTCACATGACAATGAAACGTACAGGCTTGACTTATTCACACATGATGCTGTCAGAAATTCAAATTATAATCCTGCTGACCTAAAGCACAGATTCAAGATGTCCGCTCCTTTTCCTCAAAAGCAGTTAAAAGAAGACATTGGGTGTCTTCCAGTGAAACATTTAAGCTTGCCAAGAAGAAAAGAGAGGACAAAGGCTTGTATTTCCTTATTTTTTAAGGAAGTGTGTTTTCCTCACAGTGGTAAACTTCTGTCTGAGTATCTGCATGGAGTTATCTTTTTCCGGTTGCTATGACCTGGACGTGCTCACACACACAGTGATAAGAGGCAGCTGGGTTTGTCGAGTCAAAGAGAGAAGAGAAAGACACGCACGCACGCACGCACGCACGCACGCACAGTAGACACTTGGTTCAGATGGCTGTATTGCAATTCAAACATTGAATCAAACATTGTGTGAATAAAGTGCTTTCGAGGACAGTTCACCCTCATCCTTTACATGAATGGTTTTGGTGCTTATGTTTTGCCACTACATCCTCTATTTCTCTCTGCCTATGAGAAGAAAAGCAAAGAAAGGATATATTTTCATACCTTTAAACCCCGCTATGTCCATTTCTGTGGCGTGCACACACACAAACGCACACAGCTGTGTCAGTTGGGTTAATCCTAATCTGAACTCTGACAATGACGAAGCACTAATCGGAGGTACGGTACAAGCAAACAGAACAGAACCAGATGGAGACACTGTGCTCCTGTTTATGTAATCTCTATCAGGCTGGTTAATCTCTTTCAGAAAAGAGAAAGACAGTTTTGATCACTAAATAATGCAACAACACTGCAATTGTGAGGTTCTATCAGGTGTCGTGTGTATTTGGTTGTGCGTGTGTGTGTAACAGGTTGGAAACACAATAGTCGTGTCATCTTATTGTGTTTTGGTTAAACAGAAGTTAAATAAGAGGAACTTTGGGGTTTCATTGCTTTAAAAAAAAGTGATGCTGGTGTTCCATGTGATTTGGTTGCATGTAAAGTAGCTGTAATATGGTTTTTATCTCGCACATACAGTGTGTTCCATAGAGATAGTTTGTGAGTGTAGCCTCCTCAGGCCAGCAGAATAGTAGTGACAAGAAAAGTCCCTCTTTGGTTGTTTATTAAACCCCTAAAGCTAAACTCATCTCCATGTATCAAAACGACTTCTTCTCAAACAATATAAAACTAGTCTGCACTACACAATGCCCGCTTTAATATTGGAGTAATTCAGCCATACATGTTAGAACCAGAAATCAATTTTAAAGAAGAATATTGACACAGAAAGCCCCACCCAGCACGTAGAGAGGATTAGTTCATGAAGTTTGTTCAATATGAAACTGACTGGCTGTTTGAATCTTTGAGACTGACATCACTGTGCTGCAATTTTAAGGTAGAAATACTCGGGCATGGATGCGTATTTCACTCATTATATGTCTTCCAGCATATATAAAAACCCACATGGACAATGTTTTTTACCACAGTGGGTCTTTAGAATCTGTCTTTAGATTTGTTAATTTTCCTAAATATATTGAAGTACAGTAACTTTCCAGAGTCCTAAGGGAAACCCTGGTGGACCTACAGTACAGTATGCTAATAATTATGCAAAGCTTTGAGTCTGGCAGCATTTCAAAAAGCAGTTTTGTATTCCCGTTCGTTTCAAGATCAATTTCAGTGACTTGCTGATAAATGGATGCAAATTATTTCATGGCAAAGTGCTGTTGGGGTTTTATGAGAAATCGAGACCAGTGGTGTGTGTGTGCGGAGGCAACACCCAAGCAGCTGATAGCGTGGTGGGACTGTGGTGCAGAGAAATCAGCAGGGATGCGTCCTGAGGCGGTGTGGAATACCGATCGGCTACCACGGACAGGCCCGGACAGGCATGGACAGGCACGGACAGGCCTGGAATTAGAGGGCAACACCTTTCACCACATGAATAAATGGTCTTTGGAAGAATAACTAAAGTTGGCTTCGATATCCCTGTGTTACTTGCAGTGTAGTGGATTGCAATACATCTTCTTAAAGATTTGTATGGAACAATTGATGTCTCAAAATTGAGTTCAATAGTTAAATCACAAGGCAGGCATCCATTTACTTACAGATCGCCTAGAGGCGCATTTGAAGATGTATATTAAACAACTCTGCTTTGAATAATAACTCAGATATGTCGGATATGGTTTTGCCATAAAAATGTTGAATTATCTTGTCAGAAATTCTAATATTGTGTCTACATTTGCAATCCTGCAGCTTCAGATTTTAGATGAGCACAGAGAAACTGTCTGCAGATGAAGTTGAAAACAAAAGCTCTGCACATGAATCAATCTACACAATGAATAAAGCAACATTGAGCATTTTTGTGACATTAGTGACTCATATACAAAGAACACGATCCTTTCATTATTCCTGCCTCCCTTGTTTGCACCAGTGATTAGTTGTTAGGCAACGTTACAAACACACACTGCTGGTTCACTGTTGAGGAGAGGGTGGTCGTTGTCTGAACCATCACTCATACAAAGTAAATGAGGTGTGTGAATGAGGCAGAGTAGGAGAGAGGAGACGACGGCAGGTTTCACACTCGTCTGTCTGCGCAGTGGTTATTAATGAGTGGGATGACAACGGGATATTAAGCCTCACCGACCATGTGTGTGGAGAGCGGAGGGAGCAGAGCATCAGCATGACGTTAGCTTTTAGGATGCAGACACACTTACAGCTAGAAATCCATTTATACCAACACAATCTCACTTTGGCAAGTTATTTCTGCATCAGAGAACTGTTTTGTGTTCATGCAAACATGCGTCTACCTGTAAGATGTGGAAGTGATTTTAACAAGCTTTCCATTATTTTCAAATAAGCCTTGCTTTCTTTTATATCACTGCAACGCATCACTTCCTCTAACATCAACTGTTTTTCTGGACGAACAGCAGTGGTGATGCTACATTTAGTTCATATGAGTTCAGACTCTGCAGTTCAGGAGGTCAGGAGTCTCCCTGAGGGGATGAGAATGAAACTTCACTATTTAAACAAAGCTTATCTTTATGAAATGTTGCTCCCAGTACTAACTGTCATTTTATTCATGTAGTTCTTAGATTAAAATGTTCTCTTTGTTTTATGTTGTCTCATACTTCTTGCCTAATTCTGTTTCATGATTTGTGTAACATGTTGTATTGCATCTTTTTACATGACATGTGTTACTTGAATACAGTTTATTCTCATTATTGTTCAAGAACTTTCTGTTGCGACGAAGCAGATCAGATTCCATTTAAACACTGATATGCATAATCTTGCAATACTTAGAGCTGCATTTGATTGTTATGCTCAGCACTGAACAGTCAGTGCAACAAGCTGGACCTACATAGCTTTGACATAGCGTCCTTTTAAGTTAACCTGTTGAACATGTTAGCACACAGTTGTTTATTTACACCTCAGGCCCTATAGCCACCCTTCTGTTAGTTCTGTTTTGGACTCCCTGACGGAAATATCTGGCTTTTTAGCTGCTAAATACTTCACTGTGTTCACCAGCGAGTTGCTACCTGCGTATGTGGTGCCAGGATGGTAATGCACAGAGGATTTATGGGAGGCTTTTCACTGAAAAAAGCTGTGGGTTTGTCTCTATAACATGTAGGCATTTTAGTTGTTGTAATGATCAGTGCAGTTTTAATGCTGAGCTGAAACGGAATTTAAAAAATGTATTAATCCCTACAGGTAAATTGCTTTATCGCAGTTTTTCAAGATTGCAGAAATTGTAAAATTATACAGCTTCAGCAGAAAGATGAGGATTTGTGTAACTGGACGGCCACAGAAGCCTTGTTGAGCGGTGTATCAAGTATGTCCAGAGATACAGCTCAAAAAGTCACCATCAATAATTTAAAAGAGTGACAAAAAGAAATGTTGTTAAACAACAAACAAGAGCAACAGTAACAGGCTGCATGCACACACTACTGAGAAGCAATTGTTAAAATGATAAGTGCAGCTTTAATGCTGTTGTTGACCCTATTTTTGGCACATACTTCAGTAAATCAGCCTTCCGTATGACACACGGACATTAACACAGTTCTGCTTGAGTGCATTCATTAGCTTCACACATTCATATTTATGTGACCTTAAGGACAATGCTTGTGTGTGATCCCCAGTGTCTGCCCCAGTGGTGAGCGAAGCTCAAAGAGATGAAGTTATTGTCCTCATCAGTCAAGACTTTGTGAGCAGGTCAGCCCTGTGAATGAGAGGATCTTACATCAGCACTCTTAATTTGTAAAACCTCATCCTAAAAACACAAAATCAATCCTAATCTACTGCCTCTTGACACATAATTTAGTGTTTAAACACAATTTTCTGTCCTTAACTACTGATTAGTGTCTTTTCAGTACAGTTACCCACCTGTAGAGCTTCTATTCTCTACCTGTCAGCGTCACCTTTCCTGGATGGCAGACTGACTGTTGAGTCGTCTGTCAACAGTTATTGGATCTGCTGTGTGATGGGAGGAGGAGGGCGCCTGTGTGTATTTAAAACAACTGCTGAAGATTGTTAAGTGTTAGATATGTGTTTTTCCATTAGAAAGGCGACATTTGATCGGTAGAGAGAAAAGAGATCCAGAGGGAGAGGAAGGGAGGGATCGAGGAAAAGTCCACATTAGTCTCTCCTGTTATCAGGCGAAAAAGGAAATGGAACCGACCCCTTCCACCGCTTCTACCATTCAAGCTTTTGTCCTGGTTGTCTGTTTTCATTGGCAACAAAGTGAGGGAGGGCTCAAAACAGGCAGAGGTGTGAGGATGAGGACAAAGAAACAAAAGAAGAGACACTTTGCTCTGCAGTGATCATGAAGTTAAAAAGATCACAAGCACAAAAGAAAGAGGTGTAATGATGGAAATGAGGTCCTGGTCCGATAGGTTTTGATTAGGAAATTTGATGAGCCGCCCTCTGTAAAGATGGACAGTGTTAAAGGATCGCAGGGTGTTAATGCAGAGGAGCTTCCTCCGCTGGCCGTGAGCCAGAGGACAGACAACAGAGCTCTGAAACACTCGCAGCTCGAGTGAATACGATTAACTCTGTCTCTTTATGAGTGTGTGTTTGTGTGTGCTGTGCCTCTGCTGAAGTGTTTACATTAGGGAAATGAGCTCTTTGGCCATCAGCGGCCTGTTCTTGAAGGTTGACTGAGCATGAACACACACACACACACACACACACACACACACACACACACACACACACACACACACACACACACACACACACACACACACACACACACACACACACACACACACACA
>OMNN01001047.1:14759-35866 GCA_900302755.1 Chromis chromis | reverse complement strand
CCTCTCCCTCTGTGCATCCAGCAGCCTGGCTGCTTCCAGCCTGTCTGGTGCCAAGACTCAGATTTCAGAATTTCCTTCTACAAGCCACATTTAGAGCAGCCAGCGTACTCTGTGTATGTGTGTCTGTGCGCACATATGCAAGTGAGTTTGTGCGACTTTCTCCTCTCGCTGTCTACCTCTCTGACCCCCACCGCCCTGTTTTCAGCGAGCACTGTCCTTATGGTGCCGCTCTTTGCCTTTTCTGTGTCTCCCTGTCCATCCACCTACCTCCTGCTCTTTGTTTATTTTGTGGATCTTCATCTATGCAGACAGCCGATGTAATACGTGTCAACTAATGTGAATGTGTGTAATAAACATGATTAGACACACACTAACATGCAGCAGAGATTTATGTGTTTCAGTGGCAGTCTTAGGAGACGCTGTGAAACACTGGGATGGGATGGCATATGATGGAGCTGGGGTTTGCGGTGGAGCAGAGGCAAGAAGGCAAGGAGGGAGGTGGTGTGGAGAGAGATGAAAAGAGAGATGTTAAGAAAGAAAGGAAAACAAAACAAAAGTAACTGATAAGCTTGGCATCTTGAGTACTGTTACACAAGGTTTATTTGAAAGAAAAGTCTCCATACTTTAAAGATACAGCTTTGTATTTGTTCATATCTCTTTGCAGTGTTTGCTCTCTTCTTTTCATTGCTGTAATTGTGTTGTTTTCTTCTCACTATCAAAAGATCTTCTTTTGTGCTGCTGTAACTAATTTAGGCAGCAGACCTTACCGTAATGTCCTTTTCTGGCACACCAGCTAAGCACGCACTATGCAATAGAACCTGTAGCTTTAGACTCATTGTGCCCGTGTGTGCATGTTAAAGGCATTTTCCATTGTTTATAGTGTAGCTTAACATTATCTATATTTATAGAAACACAAAGCACTGGCCAAGAACTTTTTTTTCTACCCAGTCGGGCAGAACAATTAGTTCTATTGAAATAGTGACTTCACTCCTATGCAATCTCATTGTTACCTCATAACAAACCTGCAGCAGCTCTGAATATTTCCTTGAGTTGCACAAACAACAAATGTCAAGAATGTGTTACTACATGACCACAAGAGGAGACAAGCAAAAACGAATTGTGTGTGAAAGAGACAAGAGAAAACAAAGGAAAATGTGTCTGAATTAAAGAAAGTGGTGATGATTAGGAAGAGGAAAATGTGTGCAATCCCAAACCTGACAGAATTTAATCACCAGACCAGAAGAGAACAGAACAGGTGTTGATGCTGTAGATGATTTTATCGCTAGCTCAACAAATTTAAGAAGCTATTATCATTGACATTTGAATCAGACGTGTGTGCATGTGTGTGTAGTTACGGTACTGTACTATTAACAGCAGTTTGGATGGATTTACCTTGCCATTTGTAAGTGCTACATAAAATGGGATTCATCAGACTAAGCAACATTTTCCACTCTGCTGCCAGTTTGCAGATTTGCTGTGAAGTGTCTCTGACATGTCCGTCTGCACACCGCCGTTATGAGCTGTTGTTGTGCATACTTGTGGCTGCCTTTTAGCTTGCACAGAAAATCCCAGAAACTTTGCCATTTGTGCAATCCTGGAACCAACAATTATTTAACATTTGCTTAAATCATAGGTCTTTCCCATCTTGACTTTTAGTCAAACAGTAAGCAAACGTCTAGACTCTGTCTGCATGTTTGCATCTGACTCACAAATGGAAGCCCAAGCTGTTTTTGTAAAACGGCTGATATAACTAATAAAGCGGATGTTGTGTGTATGTGTGTTTGCAACTTAGGGGTGTTGATTGTTTGTGGGGCTAATACAGACTCACTGGAGCAGGCTGGATGTATTTGATGTGGGATTGATCAAGGGCCAAGCATGGAGCGTGGCTTTTGGTTGAGACTTTTGGTTTCCCAGAACAACTGCTTCCTGCTTCCCAAAACTGGTAAAACTGTAGGAAACTGTGTGCAATAGACGCTGTCTGTGTTTATTCAAGTTCATGTGAGTTCAAATGTGTTTATTTGTGTGTTCGTATCAGTTTGAGGGTTTGCATCTCAGGTTCTTTGTTTGTATTTATTGGAGCAAAAGTAGTCTTGGTCCAAAAGCAGTGCCCAAAACGAGCCAAAAGTGTAAGGTATATACCACTTCTATAATAAACATCATAAATATGGAGTTCAAGCAACTTTAGCTGTCAGTTAAAATTCACCTTTGATATCTGTGACCCGTAGTTTTAGTTTTCTATGCCTTCTCATAAATTTGAGTACGTTTCCTAGCACACACTGTTCAGTCACTGAGACCGTAGATTGCATTACGTGTCAAAGGGATACAGTCATCACAGTGATTATTAGTTTACAGTAAGAATAAACTAGCTGCTGAAAAGCTGTACATAAATCACATTCTCTTTCTGAGACACTTAATAGGGTTTGATTTTGTATAGCTTTTATAAATGTCTCCATTTGTCGTGCACCATCTTTTATCTTTCTCTGGGGTAAGGGGCATGTCATTGGGGAATGACATCCCAGTCACATGTATAGAATGCAGCATCTCTTTGAAAGCACAGACATACACACACCACGTTACACACACCCTAATGTCGTCAGAGAGTGATGGGGCACCATCCTGCCGACAGAAAAAAGTCGGCTGTTCCATCTCAGGCAAATAACAATAAGCCTAGGGCTGGATTCCAATGGGCTTTCTCTTTGAAATGGGATACCGGCACACGCATTACAAATATATCTCTTGTTTTATCTTCCGGGCCAGGCCCATGGAAAAATTATTCCAAATACCTGCCGCGCTTTATCTGGAACCCTGGAATAGGTTAGGCCCAGCCGGGAACACGAGGATGTCTAAAATAAGGCCTCTATTACGGGATGGAGTGGAGATGGATGGGACGGAGCGGGAAGGGACGGGGATCGGGGGTATTTTAGGTGTATCGGCCCTGTGAAAAAGGCCTTGTTGCGGGGGCTTGGAGCTGCTTTAAAGTCTACAATGTGGGCCGCCGTCAGCTGTTGCACAAACTGCACGTGTTGGGGGAGGGTTTGTGTGTGTGTATGCATGCTCATGTGGACTCACACGTCCATTGCTGAGCGGGAGTATAAATAACATTTTTCCTACAGATGTTCTCACCTTGACAAATCTGTTCTTGGCCTGCATGATACTTCTTGGCATTTGGCATGATGGCTCAAACTAATGCCTTTATATACTTTGCTCAACGTCTGCCTGCTCCTGTTCAAATCATTGCGTTTGAAGAACTGCATGTACGTTTTTGGTATTTAGCTGATGATGTTTTCCAAAGAGACATCAAGCGACACTTGGCCAAAGACAAACATGCTGACTGTTGCAGGGATTCAAATTATTATATTTTTTATTGATTAGGTAAGCATATGCCAGAAAACTGTTTAAAATCAAATATGTTTTCCATCTCATCAATTTTGAACATAAATTTGTCAAAAATCAGATATAACCTGCTTTCTAATTGTTTAATTTTGTTCCTGATTACTGTCTTACAGTTCAGACTGAAACCCTTCATTATTGATGCTTCTATTAAGTTATGATTAGAGCCAGAAGAATACTGGATGTGTGGGGTTGATAGCGATTTTATGGAGTGATATCGACATATCCACTGACATACTATATATACACCGATCAGGCATAGCATTATGACCACCCGCGTAATATTGTATCGTCAAAAATGCTCTGAACCATTGGGCATGGACAAGAGAAGCTCTCAGGGTGTCCTATGGGATCTGGCACCAGGATGTTGGCAGTGGATCCTTTGGGTACTCTGGCTTGTGCAGTGGGGCCTCTGTCAATCCAACTTGTTCGACTGCATCCTGTTGATGCTTGATCAGAATGGGGTCTAGGAAGTTTGGAGGTCAAACCAGCATCTTGGGCCATTGTCATGTTCCTCAAGATGTTTCTGATTGTTGTGACATTTGTGTGCCAGATGTGCCAGTGACATTTGGGATTTCCATTTGCATGAGGGAGTGTGCTTGTTCTGGGACAATGTTTATTTGGGTGTCTAAGTTTCATCAACAAGGATGCCAAAATCCAAGGTTTTCCAGCAGAACACCACATAGTACCAATATGATCAATGTTATTCGCTTCACCTGTCAGTGGTCATAATGTTGTGGCTGGTCAGTATATATAAATAGTATGTTAGAGTTAGATTTAAAAGGAAAAATTATGGAACCATTGTTTATTCCACTAATGTGTTGTATTGAATCAAGGTAAGAAGAGAGGAATGACAAAGAGCTTGGAGAAGAAAAGAATGTAGGAGGTGGTAAGGAAAGGCGAGAAAAAGAGAGATAATAGGAGAGAGTGAAAGACCAGGAGCAGAAATCAGCAAAAGGAGGAGAAGATTAGAGGAGAAACAAGTTCATAAGATGTTGAGAGAGGTGAGTCAGACAGGAACGAAAGCTGTTGAAAATGCATCCTTGAGGAATTCATTTATCTCTCAGCTTCTGTTTGGTGCGACCCGACACGGAGTCTATCACTATCGCCTGTAGAGTCCCGCTGACATTTCCTTCAGCAGCTGAGTGTGTGTGAATACCATGTACCAGACTCACTCCAAGAAACACACTGTCATCTACATAGTTCCCATGGCAGGATGAAGAGGGACAGTGTAATCGTCATACCAGTGATGCCAAGACACCAGTGGCAGGAGACGGTGATCTCTTTGAAGAAAGAGATGACAGTGCCACAGTGGCATATTGGCTACCAAGCTGGCATTACCAGTTCAGGATGACTCATATGGCACCTTTGAATAAGAGCTGATAATGCCAGCATGGTTCCCATCTGTCAGTTTAATGTAATTTATCACCATGGCATAGATCACTGGTGTTTTAGGCCCTCATTCTGTGGGGTTCTTTGGATTAACCACATTTTTTATTTTATTCTGATAATCTACAACATTTAGAAAGACAAAGAACCTTGAATGAGCTGTTTACCATTCTGCATATTCTGTAGAAGCGGGCCATGAGTATCTGAAAATGCTGACAGGGACTGCCATACATACTGTTACATCAACACTGGGCATTAAATTTGTTGCAACAACTGATCTATGAAGTGAATACATTTGTCAATGCGTGTCATGTCAGACCCTGATGCTTTGGCTCTTAAAACAGTATTCACACATTCTTGACAATGTATTTCACATGCTGTTTTAAAGAGCCAGAATCTAAACATGTAGAGTAGAGGCTGTTAGCGTTTTGGCCCTCCAACAGTAAGGAGCAGAAATGCAGAAATTAACATAAATGCAAGCGTGTAGATTTCAGGGGTCACACAGGAGATACAGTCACATCAGTATTTACGACACGTGCACATATCCCCCGTAATAAAAACATGAAAGAAGCAAAGGACTTTTACTTTGCTATAAAAGTCTATGCTATAGCTTGTACTAACAGACAAAACAATGCCTCCAGCAGGGGCAAACCTTTTCTCTTCAGCATGTCAAACACAGACATTGTTTGGTGCGATTTGTCCTGAATGTGCAGAAAGTTTTGAACATGAGCGGAAGTCTTGCTGAAACACATTTGAGCTTTTAAAGGAGCACAAGGGAGAACAAAAGACACAAAAGAGGGCAGCAGAGTAAATCCAGCCTATGTATGTGTTGAATCAACAGGGATAATATTAAATGAGAAAAGTTGCTCCACAGGAGAATACATTTTTGAAAGCAGTACAGAATGTCTGAGATCTGTACTGCACTGTATTTCTTTCTTTATTTTGAATATTCGCCCGGTGCCTGACTTTTTGTGTTTTCCTTTAAAATAAATAAAGACATTTCCAACATAAACTGATGCAGAAAAGGAACACATTTGTGCGCTGAAATTATCCAAAATTAAGGAATTTAAGTGTGTCTTGTTCAAAAAGTTCCTGTGTTTCCCCAATGCACAAAATCTACACTCATGCACAAATGTATGATTAATTACTCAGTTGATTATGCAACTATGTTTTGTTGAGATGAACTGGCAAGCCGAAAAGAGGAGAAGAGGCATGGCTTTTTAAAAGACTTTTTTGAGCTCAAAACTGCTGACTTTTTTGGTCCTCTTCCGCTGTAGCAGTTGTTTATGAGTGTAATGATCTTTTCTAAAGACGCAAACTCTTATAATGCATTTCAGAAGTGATCACATGGTCCATTTTGTATGCAGGATCTTTTCTTTCCCCACTTTCTGCTGTAATATATTGTAGCAGACGTCATATTCCACTCCTTTCTCCCATCACTTATGTCTCCTATATACTCCTCTCTCCTCCAGGGCTGACTCTGGTAAGATGACACAGCCCATGAGAGGGGACCAGGCCCACCAGCCGGCCTCAGCTCGCAAGTCAGCCAGTCTGTCCTCGCCAAGCGCAGCTCGCCGCCTATACCGCAATTTGTCTGGAAAGTTCCGTGTGGGCACCAACCCTCCAGCTCTGGAGGACAGTGTGGTGTCAGGACGGGGAGGAGACAAGGAGAGGCTACGCAAAACCACCATAGTAAGTCGGAGAGAGAAAGAGAGGGAAAAAATAATAAGCCCAGGAACATTGTAGTCTAAAAATAGCCAAGGAAAACACATAGACTTGGATGGTGATGGAATCTCAGGTAGTAACAACACACACACCTATCAAACTATTGCAAAGCAAGACAAAAACTTGGTGTGTGTTTGTGTGTAAGCAAGCAATGTGCTCAGTATTCACTGATTAAAGCTGAAATGTCTTGAAGTATCTTTTAATTTTAACTCCATGTGAACTGTCTTTGTGTCGCAGTTCCAGAGTAATGAAGCTTTGTTTGAGGCAGTGGAGCACCAGGAGTTGGACTTGGTGCAGCTGCTTCTGTCCCAGTACAGTCTGGAGGAGCTGGACCTCAACACTCCAAACAGTGAAGGCCTCCTGCCCCTCGACATCGCCATCATGACCAATAACGTACCCATGGCCAAGCTTCTGTTGCGAGCCGGTGCCAAGGAGAGCCCCCACTGTGAGTAGAAAAGCACAACGTACTCTACCTGTTGTTACCTGCTGGTGATTTAGTCCTGCACCTCTATGGAAACAGCACAAACATGGCTAGAAGCAGAGAGAACTCAAAAATATCTTTTGTGCAGTATAACAAAATTATAATGTCATAAATCTGAAAAAAAAGACAGCTGAATTTCTTTGATATTTTTTTTTACAAAGATTTTAAAAACCTGGAATCAGCATGTCTAACATTTTTCCAAGTGCCTACAGGTGTAACCAATAGAAAGGTTTTGGCTGTGCATGGTAAAGATAATTTACTACTTACATTTTAAATGTGTTTCCATACCCTTCTCCTGTCTGCTATGTGTAAACACAGCCTGCAATTCAGCCAAAAAGTCTTTGAATATTTGCTGACTCACTAATGGCTTCACGGTTGTGCTGAGAAGGACAGAATTTTTGGTTTTATACAGAATCTTGATAATGCAAAAGATTTATTTTTAATTAGACATGAATGATAACGGAATTTTGATGAAATATCATTTTTTTTAAGCTTAGATTTGGTTACGTTTTCCAGCAGAACCACATGTCACAGATGAATAGTTTAAGGACTACTACCAGGATTTTTTTTTAAAGATACCATGCCTTTCAAACCTGCTGGCGGATTTGTGGGTTGAGGAGGTTAAAGGGAGCTTACACAGTTTATAACTCTACTATCAGGGCAATTATTGCACCCTTAAAGCTGTGCGAAGGTCTGGTCTATTAGCTCTATTTATCTTATTTACTGTGGAAACTAGCCAAACTCTCATCCTGTGTTACTGCAATGTCTCTGCTGATTTGAGCAATGGTTCTCTCATGTATACCTCAACTGTTAAATCTGCAGCAGGCAAAAAATCCGGAAAAGGCAAAAATTTGAAAACATAGCCTTCTTCCTGCAGCTCTCCTTCTTCTTTCATAAGCCCCTCCCATCAAACGAGTACGTACACATGCACACACTTCAGACTCACTAAAATAGTCAAACAAAAAGGCACTCTGACGGTTAGATTCCCACGGGATTCAAACCTCTCTCTCCTGAAAGAAAGTCCTGTGCTTAACCTATTCAGCAACTACGTCCTATTCTGACTGCAAACTTTGTTTGTCGCCTGAATTGTGTAAAAGTCCTTGTAACTGGCTGAAGTCTCTCATCACAGGTAAGATTTTCTAAAGCCACAGAGCCAAGGGGAGGTGCAGAAGTCTTGTTTCCTTTCAGATCACTTGAATTGGAATATGTTGAGTTTATGGACATTGACGCCTAAAAAAGTCCTGCCTACTCCAGCTTTAAATCTATAGTTTTGTTAATAAAGCATTCCTGTAGGCAAGCAAATGTTACCTTGGCTTATGGTAGGAATTAAGCAGATTGGCCTGATCTATCTTGTGTGATACGTGATAAAAGCCAAAGTTGTTGTTTTCTGCCAATCACAGCTTGTACACCTAACAAGCTGATGACGCAAGTGAGTCCCAAAACCACACCAGTCACTCACAGGCAGCTCTCTAATCAGTTTTTTCCTTTGTTGATTTCAGACTGTAGCACAGCCCAGAAATAATCCCAGAAAGGGTTTGTTTGGGCATCAAAAGCCACTCTCTAGGAACCGACACCTGAACCGAGAACATCAAGCAACCGCAGGTGTTGGCTAGAACAACGGCACACACACAACTCCTAACACAATCCCCTATTATTCACACCGGTAATGCATTTATCCGCACTGTACTGACAAACTCGCACATCTCCTTCTGTTTTCTGCTGGCAGTGAAAACATATTAAAGGCGATGAAAGGGTGGTAATAATGATGCAATATTAGTCATCTTCGTAAGCCCTTTTCATTGTCTGTGATCTGGTGAGCCTTCGCTGCCTTCCTCTGTTAATGATTAGAACTCGCCAGTAAGGCTCCTAGGCTGTTTGTGTTTGTACTTACACGCACACACACACACACACACACACATTTTCAAGAGCTGAGCCAGACGTCTTATAAAGGTATCATTAAATTGAAAACACTTGAATGGAAAGTAGTGTTTACTGAAGTTTGCTCTTTGATTGCGCTCTCTCTCTCTCTCTCTCTCTCTCTCCAGAACCCAAATAACTCATGAGACAGTGTGAGTTGTGTATGCATGTGTGTGCGAGTACAAAAGACTAAAACAGAGAAAGAAAGGGAGCGAACAATGGCACATGAGGAAAGCGCGCACTAATCAAACTCCGACGGAGGAGTAATTGAAATCACAGACGCTGCCGACTTTTCCTTGAACTTTGAAATGGATTCTGGTGCTTATTGATATTGCCATGCTTGACTTCGCAGTGTGTGGTTACCAAAGAGACAAGGGCAGACAAAGACAATCAAACAAATTCTCTAAAGCAACTTCATATTCACATTGTAAATCCCTCGGTGGCTATCAATAAGACAAAGCCACTTTAATGCGCTGTTGAGGATCCCAGCTTCAGTGTGAAATAAGGACAAATCAAGACACACATACACACTGATGACAGCATCTGGATTGGTTTCAAGGCCTGAAACGTCTGGAAATGTAAATCAAAATGAACCAACATTGTTATTATCATTATTTTATTATTTCCATCCATCTAAGAGTCAAAGTCTAAGCATCCTTGGTAGTAATTCTCAGTTAAACCCTAACCTTACAGCTCAGCCCTGACCCCTTTACATTATCCCTTTTAAAAGTGACAAACTGCCTTTAAGTCTTCACACAAGTGGCTGAAGAGAACAACAAAACTGACACCCAGAAGAGACACTCTGATTCAAAGAAAAGCTCGCAGCCACTGAGGAGACACAGAGAGAGCCGCAGAATTAAACACCCAGATGGACATTTTGACACGGAGCTTTAAACTTACTGTCAACAGTGGAATCTAACGCTCAACAGTGGAATCTACAATGAACAAACACAGACCACACAGACTAAACACAGACACACACCAATCCCAAACACTCTAAGAAATGACCAGCCACCAAAGAAGGAGTACAGTACGCTACTGTCCTTTGTGACCTTAACAGCTTTACATTAACTGTTCTGTGCTTTTATTTAGAGTAATCTGTACGCATTTGCAACTGGAGCGATCAAACCTCTTTGGTCTCTGTGTCACGCCACCACAAGCCACTATCGCCGACTGCTCGGCCACGGTTTGAATATTTTCACGGGGAGTTACATCTCATCTACTATAGTATTTTAAACATCATTGTTCACAGTGTCTTAGTAACACTCTGCCCCCTTTGAGAAAAACATTCTTCTGATGGCCGTAGGAGGCTGTGGTATATTATATAAATAGATGAGTTCTACCAAATTTTCCACACGTTTTGCAGAAAAATACTTTTTACAATGGCAGTTTAAAATGATGCCTATGCATGTTCCCACCATTTTGTGTTCCCTTATAACCGCATATGAAGCATACTCCTCCCTCTCTCACCCCTCTCACTTTCATTGCCCCATTTTCTGTGTCATTTTCTAGGTGATGTCATCCCCAAAGAGAGACTGCTTAGTTACATTAAATGAAGTTTATTGAGGAATCTGCCACAGTATTTTGGCAAACAAAGACATTAAAAAGAGTGGCCTGCAAAAGCAATTTGCAACATTGCAGGCAATGGGGTTTCTTGCAATATCACTATGTGCATTGTTGAAGCACTCAATAAACAAGTGGAATAATTCACACATGCATTGTCAGAAAAGTAATGTGTGTACAGGAGGTTTTCTCAATCTTTTCATATTCACAGTATTTTGCATGAGAATTTTGGTTGGAAAACCACCCAAATTTACAATCCTGCATTGCTCTGCTTTGAGTTGTGTGTTCACCATCTGCCTGTCTAAAAGCATTTTTCTGGATGTCAAAGTAGTTTTGAAATAATGGACTCACATTGAGTTGTGCCTACGGGCAACTAAACTCTCAACACTGAATGCACGCATTGACTTTGCTCCCTCTCTCACTGTGTCTCCCATGTCTTTCTCAGTCGTGAGTCTGGAGGGCCGAGCGGTGCATTTGGCCACCTTGGTGCAGGAGGCTGAGCAGCGGGTATCGGAGCTTCAGGCCCAGGTGCGGAGCGAGGGTCCCGGTGAGCGGGAGGGATCTGACCGGGAGAGGCAGCTAAAAGCCTGGGAGTGGAGGCTCCGGCTCTTCCGGCGCATGCAGACAGGCTTTGAGCATGCTAGTAAGGCTTCAGGATGATTGTTTTTCTCGAGATTTTCCTTCACGTGCTGAACACCAGATGAAAGTTTGCCGCTCTGAGTATTCCTGCAGTCATTGTTGGCTTTAATTTTTGCACCCTTTTTACTCTGCTGTTACTCTGTCTGGGCTGAGTTAATGGCTTCCACACCGAGAAGTCTCGCATACGACTATGTGGGCATGTGTGTGTGTGTGCAAACATAACACGCCTGTATTGCTGCTTTAATTTTTTATAGGCATTTCATGACACGCTTAGCGGCAGGGTAGACAGCCCCCCCCGGAAAGCAGACACTCCTCCCTTCTAGCCGAACCAATCTGCATTTTGATGTAAAAAAGATTTTCCCTCCTTTGTAATTCCACGTGTAATTTGAGGTGCAAGTTGTGTGAACATGGATGGAAATTATAAACCACATGTCAGAATTATGTATACGTAGTTAAATTCTCATTAAGTTGACATCAATTTGTGAAGATGGTAGATTACAGATGCGGCACTGTTGTCATTACTGTCTGTAAATGGCTTCTATTTCAACAGCATCCAATATTTGACTGCCATTTAAACTTTTTTCCACTAAACTTGGGAGTTTGCACGGACCAGAAAGACTAAATGATGCCACTACAGTAAGCTGACGATTGTGTGTTCTGGCTCCACTATAATGGTTATAACGTGCTGTGCAGGATCTCAGTCTGCTTGCCTTGAACTGTCTGCCTCTCTGTTTATTTACTTGGTCATCTTTCTGTTTCTCTGCCGACTCAGACCCTCCAGATGCTCCCAGTGTTGTTCGCCTGTCTGTCAGCAGCAGCACCAGTCTAAAAGTTGACTTCCAGGAACCTCTCTGTGTCAACTCTGCTGTGGTTACCAAGTACAAAGGTCAGCCGTCACACCCAGCCTCATTTAGAACAAACCACTCAGTATTACAATCTGCAGAGTTCTTATATTTTAATGCCATGCCTAGTGTTTGCAACATTTTGTGATTAAAAATGTAGAGCAGCTTGTGTTTTGTTTTTCTGAGTCACAGGAATTCTTGAATTGTTCAGTTCCATCTTTTTCTAATTACTTAAAAAAAAATGTCTGTGTGTGTTTGAAGTGAGCTGGAGCACTGCTCCTTCATTCAGTCCTTTGCTGGGTGAGATGATAGTGGATGACACCACTCTGCTGCAGTGCAACATCACTGGACTCACTTCTGTAAGTTCTGCCATCATTATTAACAGTCTGAACTGTTGTATCAGTATTTCAGTTTGATTCATCAATCTGCATGAATCAGGAGCAATCTTTTGTTTCAGATTCTGGATAGATTTTTTTTTTATTGTTTCACATAAAAACCTGTATGTGATTATTTTAGGAGCTGACACCAAGGATTGCTCCACTGACAATAAATTGGACTTATTTTGAGGGATTTATGAAGAGAACTTGCATCCATGCACATTAATTCTCCCCCACACTGCTGCACAACAAACCATTTTCACATGAACCAGGTTAAGCAGTCGTATTTCCTTCCCACTACCAGATAAAATAGATGCGATCATGCTGTATATGGTAGTTTATGGATGACAAAGCAACACAAAAAAGCCACTAAGCTGCAGCTTCTCCAGCTGTTGGTGCTGACCGCTAAAAAATTTAGGAGCTATTCTCCCACATGAAGGCCCCCTGATATTATTTACACACAAGCTTGAAGCATTTGCTTGGGCGACATTTGAAGGCATTTCCCAAGTGACTCTTCTTTATTATGTACATCAAACTCCACACACAAGTTGTGGTCACCATCAATCCCAAATGTGTTGTGAAAGAGTCATGGCCCTGTTTGAAACACAATTGGAAAACACAGTTTATTTGTTATTTGTTCAAAGTCTTGGCTCCTGACCATTCATTAGCAACAGTTGCAAGACAGCGTCCAAAATGATAAAAAGAGCAGCTTGGTAGCCTGCCACCTGATTTATGTTTGGCATTTTTAAGCGGGCATGTAGACAAATGGACACTCCACTGGTTGTTTGTTATTATGCGAGAGAAACCCCTTCCCCCCTTTAAGACCCCCGCTACCAGCCAAAGCTCACTCCTGTCACAAGACAGGGGTCAAGGCGAGGCCAGTAAGTGTTGGCGGCTGGTTTGATTGATCTGGCTGAGAAAGGAGAGACAGAGGCTTGCTGTCTGCACACTAAGCACAGAGACAGACAGAGCTGCTAGACAGACTCTACACCATCCACACACACATATATGGTTTTATGCATATGTACATCTACAGATATGCTTTCCTTTTGATCACAGCAACCAAATTGTACCTTAATTGTCATGTGTCCTGTCCTTGCAGGGGACCTACTACTATATCCAAGTGTCAGCCTACAACATGAAGGGCTGGGGGCCTCAACTAGTTTCCACCCCAGCCTGCTCTGCACCTTCCAGTAAGTCTGCAATGTGTGTATGTGTATGACAAAATGTGTGCCTACATTTTACATGAAGCAAAACATAAAGTTCCCAATTTAAAAAAGTGTCAAACAAGTGCCCCTGAAGGGTTTTGGCTGGCTTCGCTAAATTAACACCACTGCAAAATAGTTTTCTCACAGGATGCAAAATGGTAAATGTTACTTAAATAGCGCCTTTTCACCTTAGCGTGGTTCAACAAAGAGCTTTACAATGTGTTTCTCATTCACGCATTCACACACACACGTCATCATCATGCAAGGTGCCGTCTGCCATCAGGAGCAACTTGGGGTTCAATGGTTTGCCAAAGGACACTTTGGAACAGCCGGGGATCGAACCGCCAACAACAGCCATCCATGGCTCAGGCTGTAGAGTAAATGTGTGTGTGTGTGTGTTTTGTGTGCCCTGCATGAATGAATGAATGATACACTTCTGATAGCCGTGGTCCACATAAAACATCTGGGACATTGCATCATTTCGCTCATTTGATATGGTTACTCCAACGTCATTCCAACGTTGCTTTGACATCATTAGAGGGATGACAGCTGGACTCCCATCAGCCAGGAGGCTTGGTGGGTTTTTGGGACCCCCACTGCGGATGTCAGTGAGTGTAACCATAGCCTCAGGGGTGGCGTTCAGGCCGGCTGGCAGAAGAAGCTGCCAGGGTTCAGCCAAGAAATTAACCGTGAAGTCATGTGCAACAGCTGAGGTGCTGACCACTGCAGCTCTGACCCTCTTCCTCCCTTTTAATCTGTCTATCTATCTATCTATCTTAAAATTGGCCTAAAAGTGTTTTCTTCTGGGTGCAAGTTTTATATTTCCATATATTTTTGATTTATGCGATGACTTTAATGAACGTTGTTTGTGTAAAGCTTGTAAATTCTCCAGAGTTGGTACACACCTACTGTAAAAGAGTGAACATAGGTACTATCATTGTGGGCATATTGGCACACTCGTGGGACATCTGGGGAACACATGAACATGTTTGTCCTCAGCACACAGTGTTTTTCAGCAAGTGTGTGTGTGCATGTGTGTCTTCGTTTTGAGAAACTAGGCTTTCCCTCTCTTTTTTTTCTACTGTCCCACCTCCCTCCCTCCCTCTCGCCGAGCTAATTTCGATGTTGCGTGTTTGTGTTTTCCATTTGGGCCTACCACTGGAAATATTTGCATGTCTGTGCTGTAGCGCGCGGCGCGGCCCCAACAGTGGGGGCCTTATACCGGGCCGTGGACGCCCATTAAAGGGCCCGCTTGTCTTGTCGGGACAGGCACCTTTCCGGGAATAGAGCTCACCGTGTTTCAGCCCCATGCGCCCTCCGGGGGGCTCCAGGAGAGGGAGTGGGGGTGGGGGTGATGGTGGTCGGGGGTGGGTTATCGCTGACACATCCTCCGGTGCTAACACAGGAGGCAGAAGGTGCTGAAGGATCGTTTTCTGCAGCGCCAGTCATCTATATGGAGGAAAGGCGAAGTTTGTGTTTGTGTGTGTTTGTAATACAGAGTAGGTAGGTTGCTTGTATAATTGGAAATGAGTAACATTGTAACAAACAAAGAAAAAACACAAACACGCCAATAAAGTGAGACAGAGATATAGGTTGTAAGATAATAACTGTACATTCAGGCTTTTTTATATGAGTTGAGTTAACTTTCCCTAGTTTCTGTCACTAGAGAAGCCACACTGTGTTTGAGTCTCTGCGCACATATATGTGTGTTTGTGTCAGTTCTGAGCCCAAATATGTGCAGACCAGCCTGTAGCCGTGGTACTCAGTGGGTCTGTATGTCAGACAGCACCAGCTCTCTCACATTAGGGTGTGTGCTGTTTCCTATAGTGCACATACTAGACCTGTTGGCAAAGTACCTGACACTCCAACGACTGGACGCTTCAGGAAAAGGACAGATTTGTGAATTTTTGGGGTCCCAAACAGAATATGACCTTACCAGACTGGCCTTACCTAGACTCCCACCAAATGTCACATCAGCCAAGTATAATCTACAGACAGGTGACACATTAAACGTAAAATCTAAGCCCTTGAGCCCGATCGTCTGGGGATTTGGTGGCTCTGTTATCCCATGCAAATAATTTTGCTGGTAGGGTTTGGGTTCACTTGTCCCCTTAGAGGGAAGGGTCACTTATGGGAATTGTTTGGATTTGATGGGTTTCTCTTTGTAATATAATATTATAAGGTCTTCATCCGACTAAGCAAAGTGCCCAAAGATACCTTATGTTGTGAACTGGCGCTTTTAAATGAAATTGACTTGACCTGAACTGAATGAAACCATCATAGATTTAAGGCTAAGGTTACAATACAGCTCTCTCGACCACGATCATGAAAACACCAAGTGACAATATATCTTTTGGAAGAATGGTGTCCCATTCCTCCAGTAGAGTGCCAGCGACTTGGAGAATCAATTCTGAGGTGCATTGAACATATTATAGCGGCATGTGGTGGCCCAACACCTGACTAAGACACTTTGTTTGTTTTTCTTTTAATTTGCTACCCATCTTTAGATAACTACTATTTTTATGACAATTAAAATATATAACAGAAAGGAAATCATTAACCTAGATTTTGAGCATTTCAGAATTTAAAGTCTGTGGGAGCCTGCTGCTGAGTTGTTTGATTCTGAGGTAAGCATCAAATAGAGAAGTTTTTCACATAAGTTCAAACACGAGTCAGGCTTATTTTAATCTTACGAAAGATCATGCTTCACAGATGAAAGTTTCATTAATTACAGTTAAACCCAGTAATGTTGATATATTCATGCAATCTACTGTGAGCTTAGTCTCTGTCTCTCAGTAACAACCTGTTTATATTAAAAGTCTTAGAAGCTTTTAACACCAAAAGCAAGCAGATAACTGAGAGTCGTCAGTGTTATTTGGTGTGTACTTGTTCATTGAAAAAGGATAAACTTCTTGGCTGATCTATAGTCAAATTCACACTGTTGCTCTGAAAACATGGCTTCACAGAGGACACTACACAGAACAAAGTCTCGGTTTGTTCCATGTGTGTTCACACTGCCTTTGAGCTATATTGAAAGTTTTGTGGTAAATACTATAAGACTATGCTTAATACTTGATATACCCATTTTGCAGGGCCAAACACAGCAGGTAGTACTATATGTCATGTCTTCTTTGCAAACCCCAGTAAAAAGTGTCTGAACATGGTGTGCCTACTGTAACATGCTTTAGTAAAAAACAAGACTGTTAGAGCCTAACAATAACTCTGAATTACATCTAATAAGCGTCTATGGTCATGTAAGCAGCTCTGTTAGACTTAAATAAGCACAGCGGTGCTTTGAGATAACTATATTCTAACATCAGTAACAAGTTTTGCAAGTACTGAAACTTACATTTGTAGCCTATCCATTTCTTCCGCTGGAATCGGGTTGTGGTGGCAGCTAAGCAGGGCATCCCAGACATCCCGTTCCCCACTAAGGTTTCCCAGTTCCTCCTGAGGGATCCCAAGGTGTTCCCAGGACAGACGAGCTCCAGCAGGCTCTGGGGTTACCTCAGGGTCTCCTACCAGTTGGATGTAACCAGAAAAAGAAGGAGCCCTAAAGGCATCCTAATCAGATGCCCAAACCACCTCAGCTGGCTCCTTTGGACACAAAGGAGCAGCAATTCTCCCCCAAACTCCATCTGGATGTTCCCCTTGCCCTATCTGTAAGGCTGAACTCAGCCACCCTACAGAGGACACTCATTTCAACCACTTGCATCCATGACCTCATTCTTTCTTCACTACCCAGAGTTCATGACCATAGGTAGGGTTTGAATGTAGATCGGTTGGTATATCTAAGAGGGAGCTTTGCCTTCTGGCTCAGCTTTCTCTTCACCACAACAGTCTAGTACAATGCTATATTACCTAAACTCCTTCACTTGGAGCAGCAACTCACCCTCAACCCAGAGAGAGCAATCCAGCAGCTTCCAGCAGAGAGCCATGGCCTCAGACTTGGAGGTTTTGGAGAAACACATTTCTTTACCTCATGACTGCATTACATGAAAGATTAACAGATAAACAAAGCTGCAGTAAATCATCATGAGAGGAACATGAACATCTGTACCAAAATTCATGACAGTACATCCACAACTTTTCACTAAAACATGAAACAAAATAGCAACCTCATGGCAGTTTTAGAGAAAAAGTTAGAGGATTGCGAAAGTTAGAGGGCTACATTCTTCTGTGACCATAAATGTCTGAACAAATTTTTATAACCATCCATTCAAGAGCTGCTGAAATATTTCAGTCTGGGCCATTGTGGTGGACCAACCTTCATTTCGTCACCTTCGCTTCTCCATTAATAATGTACAGTTCAGCTGAAGAGATTGTATATCAGTACTATGAGTCTTGATTAATGCAGAACATAACGATATTTTCTTTCTTTACGCGTGCCTGCAGGTTGGAGGGATATCGATGGCCGCGCTCCACGTCAGAGAGGCCAGAAGGAGGCACTAGACCAGCTACTGGGGCAGATAAAAGAAGCTCACCGCCACTGCGTCTGCCATGGTATCAACAACTTTTTGATCGATTTGATGGCCGTGTTTACCTAAAAGACTGAGCAGTAATATGAGAGCTTTAACTATTTGCACGGTTGACCCCAAGTGAAATTCAAACCCCAAAACCTGGTAGTGATAGTGACTCGCTGTACTCATTGAACTACATATGAGCACATGTTACTAGGTGTTTTAAACCGCCATCTAAAATAACAACTTGATGACCACAAATACACTTGACTCTCACCTTAAGATCAGCTTTTAGTACTAGTATCAGTTGAAGTAAAGCGCAGTAGTGTGAGCCTCTGACATTAACCTGAGCGTCTGTCATTTTCACTACACCCATGACATTTTAAACAAACAGAGCCGCATTTTTTTAGCCACCGTCTAGTTCGTGTGTCAGAAATATTCTCGTTGTAAACAAACGCACCAATGGGCGGTTCAGTTCACAGGTGTAACACGTCTCACCAATTGCTGTGTTTCATCTCACCTTGACAGACACTTTACAATCTCAGGCACGACAAGTACTTCAGGGGCCATACACACTAAGATGGCATGCCACCTCAAAAATAATACCCTCCCCTCTGTCTCAACAACCCCCCCACCCCCTTGTGAGTCTTTCCATGACTCAGCCCTTCCTCGGCTGAATACCTCGCTCTCTGTGACAAAATGCAGATCAACTTCTCTCACACTCAAGCTGTTTATATCCCCAAACACTGCTGGCTGTAAGCTGGTCCCATAAGTGTCAAAACCTGTCCACACTGACTCTTTTACATGATGGCAAACTGCATTTAGCATTGAGCAAGTTGTCTCTCTTTTTCTCTCACACCCACCTACCCAAACACACTCGCCCACTTACTATTGTCCACTGTGGCCAGACCATATTTGCAATAAGGCGAGATGCAATATAATAGTCAGTATTGAGTGGCTCGTGGTTCTTCAGACGGCGACTGATTGAGCTTGAGAGTTCAGGCACGGTAGTCAAGGTGGCGTGTCCCGGGGTCATGTTTGTTATTCCTGTAAGAGACAAGTCCAGGGCTGGAGTCTGGAGAGGGCATAAATTAACACTGACTACTGCTGCCTCCCCCCTCTCACCCCCCGCAGCCCGCCAGTCGTCCTGTCTACTGTCCACACATATGCACACACGCATGTAAAGATAGACAGGCTCACACACAGATACACATGTACATGAACAGACACAAATATTCAAGTACATGCTCCCTCTTTCAACTCTCTACATGTCCATGTACGCACCCCCATCGCAGCCCGGCTTATAGCCCACACCACCTTCTCCCTCTTGTCCAAACACTATTAATTAAACTGTGAAAGAGGCCTTGACTAACACAGGCACCCCAGCAGTCGGCCCTACTTGTCTGTCTTACTCAGTGTCAAACAGAGACTGAGGCCAGGAGGACTGGAGCTGAACAGAGTCGCGAGTGGAGAGAAATTTGGGGAGGTGAGAGGGGTCGACGGGTGCTGTTTTTTCTTGTTACTCCACCTCGACTCGTCCACCTGAAGAGAAAATTAGTTTTTTTCGGGCCCTGAATGGGGGGATTTATTGACTTTAAGTGGCTTGGGGCTGGAGTAAGATCACCTGGGAGGGGAGGGAATCTGTGAAGGGTTTTTGGACGCGGGGTTTCTAATGAGTTGGGAGGTGCGTTATCTCACCAACAAGCACCCACACAAACACACACATGCATATATGCACACACACCTCCCTCTCTTCCCTCCAACCCCCTCCTGGCCCACTAAAAATAAACATGTCCCCACAGACTTAACTGACCTCCCTGTCAGTGAGTGGCAAAGGGTTAAGACACATACAGACATACACACACAAATTACTACAGCTCCTTGGCTCCATGCATATGGCTGTAGCTCAAGGCATGCCATGCTCCAGCAGCTATAGTATGCGCAGGTAAACACACACACACATATATCTACACACAGTTAGTGCTCCTCTGGGACCTCAAAGCTAGTGGTTCCCTCTAGGCCCATAGTCTGCTGTTGGCAGCCAGCATGACTGTCAAATGGTGCCGCACCACTGGAGAGCATGAAATGTCAAAAAACATTCCAGCCCGACCATGTTGTTGGACGTGTCAGGTTTGTTGTCAGTTAGGTAACGGCCTGTCACTGGGAGAGATATTTCTAGACTTGGTCAGGACAGAAATATTAATTTGTTTAGCAAGAAAATTGGACAACCAATCAGATTCACGGCACAGTGTCTAGTAGCCTAATAATGATTTTAAGCACCTTCATTTTCAGCATCAAGGGTGTCATAATGTTTATTTAAGTAATCTAAGTCAGTCTTTTTCTATTGAATTAATCATATTCTTTGCTGTTTTTCACACAGAACAGTGCAAAGCTCCAACACAAGGCAGGAAGCACTCAGTGTCCAAAAGCCTGCGCCACCTCTTCCAACCCACCAGCAAATTTGTTAAAAGTTTGAAAAGGTAGAGAAACATTTATTCATGAAGTATGTTGTAAAAAATAACACAATGAGCATAACTAATTAAATGTGTCATTTTTAAAATTTTTGTTTATAGGTCCTTGATTCTGCTTTTGTGCTGTTAATGTGTCATGATTTTTTTTTTGCCAGCACTGAGCTTTTAGGTCCAATTATGTGTATTTGGATATTTTACCATTTAGTGGTTTAATGAATTGTGTTGTGTTTCTACTGTAACACATGCTTTTCTGTTTTACTTTCCAGAGGTCTCTATCTGACATCTATATTCTACAGAGATGACAACGTGTTGGTGACTCCGGAGGACCAGATTCCTATTGTGGAGATTGAAGATTCCTATTCCAGCTCACTAATGCAGGACTTTCTCTGGTTTACCAAGGTAGACATACCAACAGGAAACTGAGAGAAAGAGAGAAAACAAACAACATATAACAACATAATTTGGCAGACTACTACTTAGCCATCTGAACTCCAAGCAGTTTCTAGATGTTTTTTGCTCCTGTCACATTTTCACTCATTTGCCACTACAATATAGTTCTGCACTGCAATAGAAACAGCATAACAACTCAAATAAATACTAAACTTTTTTTAAATTAAAGTTGAATTTGATTTGATTTGATTTGGG
>OMNN01001047.1:0-14739 GCA_900302755.1 Chromis chromis | reverse complement strand
GGGAAATGCAATTAACATGCACAACATTTTTCCAAGTGCCCACAGGTGTTAGCAATACTGGGGAAAAAAGTGGTGTCTCATACATGCAATAGATATTTTACTACTTACTACATTTTTTTCCACACTTGTCTCCTACTTGCTTGGTGTGAACACAGCCTGCAGTGTGACTCCTAGTCACAGCTAACTCACTAATGGTTTCAGGGTTGTGTTAAAGCATGCAGAATTTTTTGTTTTTTAAAGATTCAGGTTTGTGCAAATGGCTTATGTTAAGCAAGTTTTGAAACAAGACATTTAGAGTCAAGTGATTTTTAGGCTTAGTATTGGTTAATTCTTCAGATGGGACCGCACATCACACATGATCAGATCGAGCGTCCTCCGAAAATTGAAAACCTGATGATTCTTTCTGTTTTTACAGTTTCTGTCTCTGATAAATGCCTTTCAAATCTGCCTGATAGATAGATTAATAATAATAATACTTTTATAATTCACATAGACACACATCACATTTTCACTAATTATTTCAAAATCTACTGTTAACAATGTGCCCATGCTACCAGATTAATTAAAAAAAACAGGCATTGCCATAGTATTTATGACTCCTATCCCTGCAACAGGTTTCCTATCTATGGGAGGAGATTTCCTGGTTGCAGCAGTGTCTCAGTCCATCCCAGTCATCTTGTTCGTGTACTCTGCAGACACGTCTCAAGATGCTGCAGGCCGTCTCTCATCTACAGGTAGTACCATGGTTTTGTAATGAAATTGCGGTGTCTATGACCTCATGACCTCAGCCTGAAAATTTTTGGTCAATACTGTCATTCTATACTTCTGTCCTGCTGCCTAACAGTACTACAAATGTTATCTGATGACTTCCATCAGGGAATGCTGGGAACCCAGGACCTTGGTCAGGTGTATTTTGAGCCAATCAAGGACAAGCATGGCAACGCCCTGCTGGTGCTCCTGAAGGACATGAATGCCTGTCCCAACCTGGACGGGGTACGCTGGACGCAGCTTTGTAAACTGCAGCTCCAACGCAAGTCTATCTCGTCCCCTGAAGAGCCCACAGCCTTGGACATGCTCCTCATCACACTACATGTGAGTCTTACAGAAACAGACAGGCAGTGATTGGAAGTTGGTTCAGTTTTGGAAAACTGGTTATTTTTGCTTTTGTTTTGGAGACTGGGTACTTCCACAGCAGTCCAGAGTGGTGGTGGGGTTTGTTAACAGTGGTTGTCGGTTAATCAGGCTCATTCTTTGCATTTTTTGCTACCCAGAGATTTGGCAAGATTAAAAAGTGTAGTGTAAAGGAGAACAACCAAATGCCCCTAAACATTTATTTATTGGAATTGCTGTAATGTTTTTAAAACTCCCATTTACAGAAAACCAAAATGACATGACAAACATGAGGCTGTGTGGCTCAAACAATAGGGCTATAAATTGAAATGTGCTTCCAATTACGAATGCCGCTCGTGCAGACACTCTTTATTTAGACAAACATTAATCATCATGACTCTACTTTTCCATTTGTCACCTTCTTTGTGAGGACACACATTGAACAGACTTCCATCAAATTCATTAAAATGCCAATTTAAAGTCAAACCTTGGATCCCTGCCAAGCCAGCATGAATGTTAATCATCTCAGAGTCATTTTACTTGTAGAACAGCTTATTTAGGCAGTAGCAGTTTGAGCATTTGAATGTCAGCATGTTGGATGTGATGATGATAATCATCTAATCATCTAACTGTTCTTATTTATGGTTATGTAACTAATTCGGTGTAGCTGTTTTGTTCAGAAAAAAAACACAATCTGGAGCTTAACCACAAGTTGATTTTGTCTATATATCCCCGTAAACCTGATACCATTGTTGCAATGCTGTTTTGTCTCCAGTGTACATTGGTTTGGCTTTGTGGTTCCAAAACAATGGTGGAGACTCCCTTTGGCAAAACCACAGTTCACTGAAATATTTGTTTTGTGGCCAGTTATGAACAAATTGTATGATGAAATACATAAAAATGTGCTGATGGGCTATTTTGCAGTCCTGACTTCCACTTTAAACATGTCAGAACAACTTTAGACTGAAGAGCCTCAAAGACGGACTAAACAGGAAAACATGAAAACAATGCGATTCAGCTGAACATGTGGGTGCTTATGGAGACCATCAGCCCCAGTCAGTACTACCATACCATCCTCTTACTCAATTTCTCTCCACCTGCTGTTCCCAGGAGAAGCTGGCGTATCACAGGCGTAGCAGGAAGCTTTTGTCTCCAGGCCTATATCTGGGCTACCTGAAGCTGTGTACATCTGTGGAGCAGATAAGAGCGCTGGTACCCCAGAAACTCCCCAACATCCTTTGTCATACCAAAATCCGGGACAACTGTAACGTGTCCAGGTGAGGATCATGTGTCACTTAATGTGTTGTTGAAATGGTCATGCAGTGGGATAAAATTGTCTGTGGTTGATTAGCCAGTTCAATATGAGGAGCCAGACACCTGACTAAACTTGCAAAGTAGTGAAAAGGTATGGTTTCTGTGACATTTTAGAGAGGAGTGGCAGTGGCTGCAGGCCCTTAGCTCTCTGGACGAGTCGTTGGAAATGGACCATGACGTACAGAGCGCTCCCCATCGCCTCCTACAGGACCTGCGCAGTGCCATCAAGGACCTGATGGCACACATCAATGTCCCTGGCAATCAGGTCAGAACAAGCTGAAACTGTGTGTAAGCTCAACCTGCATTAGCTGACATTATAGGCTCTATAGAGAGAATGCACATTTTGTGTAGTCTGACTGATTTTGACTGACACCATGAAACCAGTAGAAGCATACAGCCAAGTTCCACAGTCAGGAAATAGCAACAGCACAAAGCTCTTAAAATGATTGCAATGGATAGTGAGCCAGTTCTGGTTAGACCACTAATTCTACATGATTTCTCTAAAAGGACATGGTTTGAATTCCAGCACAATGGCAGTCATTGTCCATTTGACTTTTACCACCCACTGTTCCAGTAGAGGAACATGAGCACTGTACAGGACTTTACTGCTACTATGTACTGTGAAATGTTACCTGACTATGAACAAGAATATATATTAAATATATGGATTAGACTGTCAGGATGTAAAACCAAAACCTTAAATGTGATTATTTTTCCAGAGACGCTAGATGTAAAAACTTTAACTCTACTGTTCCACAATAGAGCCCAAAGTATACTAGTGTTATAACATAAATACAGCAAACAATATAGTTTCCCACTATTGAAGTATGAGCCTCTGATTCTACTTTCAAAATACTTAAATGAGTAAAAATTACTTAATATTGGCCCAACAATGTATAATCCATCCTTTGTAACTTTGACATTGATGGTTTGAGCGCGACCAGTTGCTCGCCCTATTATGTGAAAGGTGTGATCAAATCTGAGACTGTGCCTACAAAAATCAAAAACTGTACCTGAAGTAGTTTCCTTGTGAAAGTAGTAAGTTAAAGTCGTCTCCTTGTGCAGCAAACTGTGAAAGTCCTTTTATGTAAGCATGTCAAAGCACCATCTGCAATAGCCACTGAATCTCCTAAACTGTGTCAAAACAGTGACACTTCAACTTGAATTTCATTTTGGTGAGGAAGAAGAAGTCGCACAAAGCCAAATCTGGCGAGTAGGATGAATGGGGACCAATGGTTGTGTATTTGTGGCCAAGTTCAGGTTCCTCTACACCTCAGACACCTCAGGACGTTACAGTAGAACTCTGCCTGTCTAACCCCGGTGGTTAAATTCCCAATTCACAACCCTGTGAATCTCAACAAGCATCCTGGTGCTCCTGATCAGCACCTTCTTGAAGACTGCAAGCTCTTCCCACTGTCAAAACTGTTGTTTAGTCTCTGGGTCGTAGCCACAGACCCACATCTTGTCACCAGTGACGATCCAATACATGAAGTTAGGCTCATTTCCGGTTGCTGATTGACAAAGAATGTGTCCTGATGTTAATTGTTCACTGTCATGTCGCATGCTGACTCATGACAGTTACTGCTCACTCATTTTGCTCACACGTCTGTCACACACTACGTGCAACAGGAACTATTGTAAAACTTTTTGATGGCACCTTCTTGCATACTTAATGAAATGAAAGTACAAAATTTAAATGGGTATGATATTTATATAATGTTGCTACTTTAAGGTCTGTAAGGACTAAGCTTAGATTGGCGCCTGTGGTTCCAAATGCTCACTGAGATCACCTGTCTCTCTGTGTCCAGGTACAAGACTTTCGTATCTACAGCCAGGAAGTGTTGGAGTTTGGGGAGAAAGTGTCCTTCCTGCTTCTTCTTCCACCTTCAGATGAAGTGTGCACAGCTCCTGGTCAGAACAACCCCTACTCCCCCCGCTCCGGCTTCCTCACACTGCCCCTGCAAATCTTTGAACTAGGTTGGTATATCAAATTCTGAGCAGGGTCATAATCACACGCTGCATCATTTAAAATAAATATTTGACACCACTTGCTGTTTCTGTGTTTATTTCGGCATTTACTGCCAGACCATTCTGTATTTCCTTATTGGGTTCCCCTTTCTTCCACAGTCCACTTTAATGCCTATTGCCCCAGCTTCATCGGCCAGTACTGCCGGGTGTCTGCTTTGCTGGAGCTTGAGTCCCTCATGTCCCAGCAGGCACTACGGGAGGCCTTCTCTGAAGCCGAGCTACTTGCTGCTAAGAAGAAACACCAACAGGTCCAGGAACATATACAGGTATGACTATAGATGGCATTCAGGCTGTGAGGACAAATAAAAGGCAATCTCACACATTGCTGCAACTTCTATGAGTAGAGATTATCTGGTACTGTATTACATACCAGTGAAATCTAGATTAGCCAGTATTACAGTGCAGTGTTACTGTTAACTTCTGTGCTTTCAATGACTGTACAACAGCAAATGGAGGAGGTGTGGCGGGATGCGAGGTGGATTATGGACGCCTTGCAGTATGCCCGCTACAAGCAGCCAACTGGAGGCATCTCCATAAGCTGGATCATTGACTTCTCCAAAGAAGTGATGCCCGACAAGCCTCCCTCCACCTCCTCTCAGCCCGACTTTATGCCCTCTCCAATGCCTTCACCTGAAGCCTGCCGGAAGCACTCAGGTCAGAAACATGACATTCTGCTGTTCGAAATATACAATAAAATATGTAGAAATTCTCATATTCTGGTATTAATTTGGCCTTTTTTCTCAAATCCTTTAGATTTTGCTGGTCTATCAGATGAGGAGGGCTCCTCTGAAGTCTTCCTCACTACAGACAGTGACTACGACTCCAGTCGTGCCCAGAGCCCCCGCGAGCTGGACCTGTTGCCCCCCTCGCCCCTCTCGTCCTCTGCACCCCTGGAGCCTCGTGGTTTCCTACGTAGTGATGGGAGCGGCTCGGGAGGGATATGTCTTGGTGGGGGTGGACGTGGAGGGGGAGCTCTACGTGATTCTACACCGGACGTCCTCCAGGCCTCCGAGCCGCAGCATGGCAGGGAAAGTGAAAGGTGCGGTGGAGGTGGGGGAGGAGGTCGGTGTGGGGGAGAAAGGCGAAGGGGGCCACCGGAACTGTTTGACAGTGACTTCATCCTACCCAGCAGGCAGATCGAGCTGCTGCACATCACAGAGAAGAGGCAGGCGTTCTGTGTGAGGACAAGCAGTCTGGAGTTCCCTTCCACCACATCAGCTCACCACCAGCCTTACTCCCACCACACTACCTGCCCTTCACCCTCCACTTCACCACAGAGAAGATATCACAGGCCCTCCTCAGTGGATCGCTGTTGTTCTGCAGAGCACTGCCTACCACAGCTCCCACCAGCACGTACGTTATCAGAGGACAGCGGCACCCAGAGACTCTCCTCACCATCACCTGCTGCTCTCAGGAAAGGCTGTCATGCCACACTCAGAGTGTATCCACAGTATCGCACAGGCCTGCCAAAGGAGACCAGTGTTAAGGTAATGCACCATTAAGGTGTTACTGTTTTTGTGCTCATGCTTGCAAAAGCTAATCGATTTCTTTTTTCTCTTGTGCATTTCAGCTTTGTGTAACTCCAGGCACATCGGCGCGGGAGATGGTGCAGCTGGTGGTTCAGGAGATGAACGTTGTGTCGCGGCGCGTGCTGGGTAACAGTGGAGGTGGTGATGTAGAGGAGCAGTCTGTTTACTACAGTCCTGAACAGTTGAAGCACTTTGGCCTTGTACTGGTTGTGGACAACCGAGAAAAGTGGCTTCAGGACGACTTTTGTCCTCTTGAGCTCCAAAACCCCTGGCTAAGGGGCAAACTGTGCGTTCGCATTAAGGAGTATTCACCACTAGCGCTCAAACACAGTCGGGCCACCACAGTGTGATAATTCCAGGAGTGAGAGAGGCAAAGGAAAAGTTTATGAGTTCACGTCCTTTTTCGATGAATTAAGGAACTGTTTCATTGTCTCCTCAATTCTACGCTCTTCTCCCTCTCACTGAGGCGATATCATCCTCAACTGCAGCTATAACATGTTGTCATTTTTTCTGCTGTGTCCTTGTTATCTGAACTGTTACTCTGAGAATCTGTTTCCATGAAATCTGTTCTCCCGTACGTATTTCATCAGAGACCCTCATATGGACACCAAATGAACAATAACAAAGTGGAACAAAGAGAAAACATTTTTTTGTGCTGTCAGAAATCATTGGGCAAAAGATTGTGATGCTAAGCGGGCTTAATGGAGCGTCACTTTGACTTTTGGCGTGATTGATGCCAGCACATCGGGCCGTGCACGTTGCCAAAATGACATGGGCAGCACCATCACCTCCCCAGCCACACACGGATACGGCTTTGACTATGAACTCTCTCATTGTGTCATTCCCAAAGAGCTGTCGGCTACAGCCGTCCGGCCCCATGTTCCCAGGATGTGGGCTCTGGACCCGGCCCAGGAGGCAGGAAGGAGCGGAGAAGTACAGAGGTGGCTGGCGTCTCCGCTTGGGGACGCAATCGACCTGACGATTTGGCCCGTCAGCCTGTCACTCAACTGCTCTTGGCCACTGTACTGTCTGGTAGCAAGCAGCCAAGCAAGGAATAGAGAGCGTGATAGAAAGGGAGAGGGCGAGGAGGAGGGTGGAGGCTGCATGTTGTAGAACCTGGCACTAACTCTCTGGTGCTCTTTTTCTCCCTTTTGTAGCAACGCGTCCTCTGTACAGTAGACTCAGTCGTAGTGTAGCTGACTAATATGATCATCCCATCTAGTGAAAAAACACTAAATAAAACCAGCTAATTTGGGTTTTCAAAACAGAGAAAAAAAAACAAGCAATACTTTTTACTTTCTGTTTTTCTAATTGATGGGAAAAGCATGTAAACCTTCCAGAATTGTGCTGAGTACATTTAAAGTACTGTAGTCATGCTGTGCTAAAAGTTAACCAGTTCAGTGTTTTGTTGTGTTTGGTTCAGTGGTATTCCCAGATGCATCAGAAAATGGTGCCCGTCAGTCTAGAGCAGGGTCTCCCAAAGGGATTGGAGTGTGAAAGGGATGACTCAAGTTGTTAAGAGGCCCAGTGTTTCTAAGCAAAGTTACACACTTTGTATCCCAGACTGTCTCCTAAACTACTTCTAAATAAGTTTTACATTAAAGGACTTGCTTAAAGTTACTTAAGTCCAAATGGGCTAGAATATATACTTTTATTTTAGTCCTAATGACACAAGGGAGACTCTTGACAAAACACAGCCTGCAAGGTGAGGCTCATGTGACCAACAGAGACATTCAAATGCATCACCAGCGTTTTTATCAATAATTTTTCTAGCTATTGAAGAGGAGAGTAAACAACGAAGAAGTTCATAACCCAACTGTCGTCAAAGCACAACTACAGCAAAGGGATAAACAAATTAAAGCTCGTTAATCTAAATCTAAGCTTCCTCTACAATATGACATAAATATTAAAGCACAAACATAATTTCTAGTCAGGCAGATTTTGAAAACCACATTTAAAGACCACTTTGGTATAAATTACTTTCCAATTTTGGCATTGAAGTTAAATTATTTTCTATGGCAAGCATTCAGGACAGTCTCCCACAGAGTGAACGAGACAGTTTCAATCAGGGCTACAGCCAAGGACTTCTACTGACACTGTTTAGATTTTCATTTAATGGAAATATGAAATAATAAAAAGGACACAGATCAATGCTGTTATAGAAAAAAGACAACACACAACTTTCAGAGTCCTGTCTTAAGAAATTACAATATACATCTGAACTGCATTCTCAATCACATTTGTGACATATCACACATGCATTTCTAATCAGTATATCTTTTATTGCATTGCTTTCCAACTGTCACTCCTTTTCAGCCCATCAATCATATATTAGATGGGCCCAGAATGGTCACCCTGGTAACCCAGAAAATGGAGAAGAAGGTTCAGACATGTTGTGAAATGGTTGACGTTTAACCAAGTGGCAACTTGTAGGGCTGAAAAATTAAGCCAACGTGGAGGTGCCAAAGCTAACTCGAACCATAATATTTTCCTGAACCTAACCAAGTAGGTTTGGTAAATAACCAAACAGCAAGTAAAAACAAAAGTGAACATGAAACTGAAGTATAAAAATAATGGTCCCTCATGGGGCACCCACCCCAGATTCCCATGGGTCGAAGTTTTGTGTCGGGCTTGAGCCAGCAACGCCTCTCCAACCTCCTAATGTGGCTGTTTGAAGGTCAAGTCGACTCAATGTGCTTTCCAATAGAGAAATTAGATTAACATTACAAATGTACCTAACCTAAACTTCAAGTCAAGACCTAACAATAACATAGAGATAAACCCATCATTTCCTTTTGAGCAAGCACTCGGTGACAGTGGATAAGAACAGAAAGAGACTGTCAGCAGAACCAGGTTCAGGGAGGGCAGCCGTCTGCCTCGACCAGTTAGGTTGAGGGGAGAATTGAGACATTTTCTACTATGTCATACTGTAACCTTATGGGAGAAAATATGTTTCTTTGAAAACATAATAGTAAATATAACATTGTAAAACATACAATTTGCACTTTTGTAATAGCTCACAAAGTCATTTGTGGGTAGTCAGAAGTAAACATGCTAGCAGCAAAAGTGCTAGCTTGGCTACCAAAGTTGGTTAAGTGAGTCTCGCCTTGCAAGTCCTAGAAGTCCGTCGAGAGTTTCCAGTGACACAAATTCTCTGTTACCTTAGCTGTATTTTTCAAATGAACTGCCTTTATTCTACCTACACTATAAATGAGGCCTCTCAACAAACTAAACTTTCCTCTTTAGCAAGTTTTTAAAAAAACACTACAGTTGAAACAGAGCAGCGTTGTTTAGTGGCGTTGTTTACAACTCCACATTTCATGTTAACAAAAATTTAGGCTGCTGTGTTTTATTTATTTTTTCTATTAACTATCTTTGCATTCCTGCTCTAAAATGTCAGCCAGGCTCAGCAACATTGCACCACTGTAATGACCTGCAGCATTTTCAAATGTAGCATGAGTGGGCGAGTTCGGTAGGAAAAGTCGGTGGACCTGGCCCTCAATTACTGTAGCAATCCAGGCTCACATGATGTTGATGAACCTGTCAGAGGGAGCTAAGAGCGGAGCCTCTCAGAGTGTTTACAGAGTTTACTTTCCTTACACCTTCAAAGATGTGTTTACGTGTAACTACTGTACAAAGATGTCTTAAGACAGACTGATGTTATAATAATTGGTTTTACTGATGGCTTGAACTCTTGTGTTAGCGCTTAGATGTCTTCTTTATTCACATTGTTTAAAGCCGTTTTTACAAGGGCCATCTGCAAAAACAAATCACACAGCCAGAAACTGAACTATGTACATAGACAAACAAGACCAGAGGATGAATGTACTGTATCTGCCCGAAATGTGAAAATATGTGAAAGTGGGGCTGTCATTATTACAGAGGTCAAACGTCAGTGAAGTTGCGGGCTGTCACCTCAAGATTGTGTTGAATGGGAAGAAGGGGATTTAAATTCCCTTTTCCAGTCAAAAAATAAAGCCCCGTGTTTACAAGGAGCTGTTGGCAGATCCATCAGGCAAAGTCATGAAGGAGACATCACGTCACTTTTTTTAAATCTATTTTTATTGAACAATAAATGAATATTACAAAATGAAAGCCTCGCTTGTTTTTGTGGGTTTCTTCTCTTTTGCCGCACACGAGTGTAGGAAGTTTCTGACCTTCATGTGTGTCCCACTGCGCAGTAACAGCGTCTTTTATGTGATATTACCTTTTTACACTTCCTCTTTCAGAGGTTGTCCACTTTACAAATTAAGTGTGCCACACTTTCCTAGAGCTGAGAGTTCCACTAGGATCAATGGGATTTTTTGGCACACCTCATCCCCCAGAAGGACCATAACAAGTCTGTATTTCAACTGTGTGCAGATCGGATTTTCTTTGGAGCTTATTCTTTTAGTTTGGAGTTTCATCCACATGTATGCTACATTCCCATTCATACATTCATTCATCTGATATGAATGAGAATGACAAATAGAGGGCTTTTGTTCCTACAGATGCTATATTGCAATGACCTCATTACTGTTTGCCACCCAGTCGATGAAAACTGAATGGTGGGCAGCTGCAGACTGGATCTCAGACTATAAGTGGCGGGCATGGCCACATGAGGCCTGAAGAGAGCCAGGGATGATGTTACTATTTCGTATGTTCAGGGAGTGTTTCACTGTCATTTTTCTAACAGGTTTGAATGGAGTTTAAGCTCAGCATTAGGAAAATACTGGACATAATGACATCGTCTTCGCCAGTTTCACAGTGATGGTTACCTCAGCTTTATGCTCTCAATGCGGAAAAAAACATATCTGGATATTGAAATACTCACATTCTGTAAGCACTGCTTTTATATTGATATGCTTAAATGAACCCAAAGTCATTTAAAGCAGGTTTCACCACTCAGCAACCCCTGTGCAGTTATTTCCGCCTAACAAGACCAGGCCCCTATCTAAATGAATGGGGAGAGAGTCATAACTGCAGTATCAATGTTCACCAGGACATAAAGTTGCATGTATAGAATCAACAGTCAAATCTGCTCAAAAGAAGAAGAAAAAAAGATGAAAGAGTTTGGTGACTTTGCCCAAAAATTAGTTTTAAGTGTTTTCTCCGCAGCTACTTCTACTACGTTATCATAATTGTTTGTTGCAACAGCACAATTGGGCTGGATATTTCCTTGTTCAGTTGTTATGAACCAGATGACTGGCTTTTTTGATAGGAGAGGCAGGTCATGTGCCATCTTTTGTGTTTTACAATTCTCCCATAGATAGATCAAACATTTTCTAGTTTGTTTAGCATGTGGCTAAAAGAGAACTTAAAGTAAATCACCTAAAATATGCCTCAAAAAAGGGTTTTCTTTATCTTTGTCAATAATAAGTCATGTTCAAGTAACAATAACCAGGACTTGGTACGTGGCAGAACTATGCAAATCACTACATACCCTCTACATCTTGTCATCCACACCTGTATGAAATTTCAAACCTCAAGGCCTAACTTAACTTTCTGTAAAGTTCACTGAACGGCTGAATTGTGGGGAATGTAACCAATCCAACCATATGTCCGTGTTGGCAAAGTCGAAACATTTATCTCTTTATGCAGAATGTTAAACTGCTTTGAGCAACCTGAGGGCTGTTGAAAGGACAAAATTAGAGACAGACTTTTACTGTCATGAAAAACAAGTACTGTCTGTTCAGTTAATATTGCTGTTCTCACAAGAAAACCAGAAACCCTTTTGCTACGGTGATTCGAATTTTTATTTATATTATGTATTTCAGGCATCAACACTTCAAATTTCTCAGGTTTCATCTGAATGTGTTAACTGAGAAATCAAAGTTGAATTAAAAAGGAGCATTTAACACTATAAATAAATACAAATAAAAGAGTCATGGTTGCAGCAGAATATGCATTTTCGTTTATGCATTAATAAATCTTTATGTTGCACGGTCCCGTTTTTATACAGTGTGTTAATATGTTTAGTTGAATCATGATCCCGGGGTTGAATTCTGGCTGGCCAGGTTGCTTTCAGCAGGCTCATATCACAGCGCTCCCTTGCTAGCGCCATGTGTTTTTTCAGCCCTTGAGCAAATAAAATGCTGCATGCTTCCCTGTCAACAGATCCTACAAACACTAATGTGGAGATGGACGCACAAACACACACACACAAGCTTACACTGGTGCACACACACATAGCACACTCTCAGGAATCTTGATATATAGATGTGTAAATGCACATGTATACCACGTAGAAGATTTACACTTTTGTACTATATCTAGACAAATCCGTACACACTTTCCCAAGCAGCTTATCACACACAAATCATGCCATAATGCAACCTTGCCAACACACTATGCCTTTAAGAGCAGCCCTTTACCGTTTATTGACAGTAACTTAAGAATTGTACTGGAATTCTGACACCTCCTAATTTTAAACCTTCTGACTCCAGGAGGACCCGAGCTAAATATAACCCCTGGCATATATCTGAATACCTATAAAGAAAACATTCCAAAAACGCCTTGAATAGTGGCTATTCATGCTCATAAAAGAGATTCAACGTGCAGCGTGCTTAAGCTCCGGAGCGGCGACTCGTGACTCATCAAAATATCTGCATCCAAACAGCGACAAAGTCATGTTGTGTATCTGGGAGAATCATTTGATAGGGGATTTCATCAGCACTTCCACTGGCAGAGAGGTAGGATTCAGAGGCTGTTAAGCTTCCGCACTGGAACTGGAAGAGTCCAAACTGCTAATTGCATGTGAGCCCCTGCTCCGGTTTGAGTGCGGCTAAACTGGTCCACCTGAAAAACAGCAACCGATGCATCTTGAGGTGGCTGCAGGCCTTAATCTGCTCAGACTCAGAGTGTCCCACCTCTTGACTCTCCCTGAGGTCATTGAGGACTAGAGCCCAAAATGTTGGTCTACAGTTTGGCCAGATACATACATACATGAGGCTGTTTTCCACTGCAGGAACTTGCAGGTTGTTGTTGGGCAGTGTGAGCCTTTGCACATGATCTGACCACAAGAACCACCCTTTTAGAACCTCTTTCAGGGCTGTTTTTAAGGGAGAAAAGCAACCTACTCCAAGATAGGCACTTCTGAGCAACCTTGAAAAACTGCTGTATGGTTTTCGAAGCTGATTAAATTCGGAGAGGACAACAAGCACCATTTTTTCTGTGTTCTCGATGCCCTCATTGAGAAGCAATCTCCTCCTCTCAAACATTGCCAACTTCAATGCAAAATTCGTTATACAACCTAATATACCAAATCCTTCATTGTTCTCTTTTCTACATGCACAGAACTAGAGTTCACTCTGAGTTAACATGGTGGTCTCAGCTGTTGGAACATTCAGCACAGCAGAAACCAAAAGGCTGAAAAGGACAACTACGGGGCCATTCTTGACCTTGGGCTTGCCCCAAGTTCCTGCAGTAGAAAGCTGCCAATACATGAGGTTTGGATGTATGGGTGTGCAAAAACATTCATTTCATCCTCAGTTTAATATTTTGCACCCTCAGTCAAAACTTGAATTATAAATGTGTTGTCATTAAATTGAAATTGTAACGTGATGCAATGCACTCACACACACGTAAAACCATGCTTGAAATTCTGCAGGTCTAGTTGTGTCGATCTGCACAGCTGCACTTGGGTGCCTCGACAAATTCAGTCTTTGTTAGATGGATGTTCAAAAGTGGTTTAAGTGACCAGAGTCGAACACCTGCAGCAACACAGCCTCCTCAGCTGCAGGGTAGATCATGGAGACAACCGTAATGTTACCACCAGAAAGTCATTATAAAGACTCCAGACAATGTTAGCTTAGCCATCTCAAGCACCTGACACCACCAGCTCACTCCAACTTCAAGAAGTCACCTGTGCAGGTAAAGTGCTGGTTTTGCAGCTCATGGTTTAAAAACAGAGAATGGCAAGAATATTCCTGCAAAAATGTTGTTACATTTTGCTACATTTGTAGATGTTTTGGGTGAAATGGCAATGCAGATGTTGCATTCATCACTTCTGGCCACTCTCTAGAGTTTGGGGGTACAAGTGCCGATCTGACTCGTACAAAAAAAAAAAAAAAAAACTGTTGCTGAAAAGAAACAACACATGCTAATCACTTAGTACTGTTTAGTGTTTATGTTTTCCAGCTGTGTTCCAGCATAATCCGCTCATCATAACACACTATTTTTCATTGCTGTTGCTTGTGTTATTTTATATAGAACCCATTTGTAAATCATGTTTATTACAGTCTAGTTTGCAACCCTAACCCTAAACTAGGATATGGAACATACCAAAGACTTAATATCTGACATTATCAGTAAATATGATGCCAGATTACACCATAAACTCCAGATTTTTCTTTGGCTTTGATTATTTGGTTACAAGAAAGGTTAAGGACATACCTTTGCTATTACCACGGGTGGACATAAAGCTATGTTTAACGTTATGACTGCTAAATCTTGAGATAGCAGCTGTAGACGTACTTTAAGGTGCATGACAGTCAGTTTTAGGTGCATCCCAACTACATTCAAGTCATTTTGTTCTGGAAAGAGGCAACTGTAGCTCATTTAACACTTGATGTCCTCTGGGCAAGAAGTTTGTGTCTTGTTCAGGTAGATGGGATTCTGGAAGCAGACATTTTTGGCTGAATAAAATTCATCAATGTTGCGTGTGAATGAATAGATATATATCAGTTAATTAAAATGTGAGCTGCTTTCTCCTGACACCACACGTACATCCTTCTGTTCCATTTCTGCACCAACTGATCACCTGTTTCACTCCCCCCCA
>OMNN01001046.1:0-20646 GCA_900302755.1 Chromis chromis | reverse complement strand
CCCAGTGTCTTTTACACCTTACAGAGATGGAGGACCTCCTGACCTTAACATAGAGCTCACAGTCGTCAGCATTATAACCACTGATGAATCCTGGTGCAGAGTTGTAAACAGCACCTGGGCTTAAGAGTCTGAATACTATTCTACCAAGTGTAATACTATACTCAAAAATACAATACGCTGTAGTACAATGCAATATATTTCCCTGAATAGAATCCCGTTTGCAAGGTCAACACTGAAACACTGATGCATCATACCCAGCGCTGGAAAATCAGCGTAATAAACTGTCAGTTCAGTCAGTTTCGTCAACTCTGAAAATGTTCAACATAATCGACTGCGGACGACAGTGAGTGGGGAAAAAAATGATCACAGCTTTAACCGCCGTCACAGAGTTGTTATCTGGTTTTGTCAGTCTGTGCTCATGTATAATACAGAATCGTGCATATCACTGGACTGCAAGATAAACTGCATTTACCAGATTTATAGATTCACAGCTATTTATCAATGAATAGCAAAGCATGTAATCCTGCATTATTCACATCATGCACAATGCAACGCAGAACATGGATTAACCGCGGTCTTGGTTAACATCTCCATATTTATGAAATGAATTCCTTAGTGTTGAATTATGTTGCCTTTAAAATCATTTGTCTTTCTTTGAGAAGATTTCAAACTGTTTAGGATGAAGCTTATTCTAGTTCCTGGCTGTAAAGTAAGGATGGGGGGTGGCTCTCCCTCTCTTAAGATTTAAAGCAATAGGAAAACTGAAGATTTTTATTTTTTACAATAAATGCATCATGCACAATATTAGCTCCACATTCTCCTTCCTGGACCCAGTCGGTTTATTTCAACATAGCATGAGTTGACTAAAGAACTGCAGCTGATGTAAAGTTGGCTGAAGTCGGAGGCAAGAAAGGCAAGCCTTTAATAGATCCCAGTGGTTTTCTCTGTAAGACTCCCCTATATGCCACGTAGCCTCGTCTTCCCATGAAAACCAATGGGATTACTAATAAGGTGACAGGCAAAGCAGACAGGGAGGCGGAGAGGAGGCATCTGACGGACAAGCACAGGAACAACTGGCTGTTGGGAAAATGTGCATGCTTCCATTTTTAGGGGCGAAGGAAACATCTCCACATTTCTTTTTTTCCTGCCAACACAACATCTAGTCTGCATTGTCACTAAGCATTTTGACAGGGTGTACAGTAGTGTCTCACATGCCCTCACAGGTGCTGCGAGGCACAGTGACGATGCAAGACAAAACAAATCTGCAAGAAATTTGAACTTCTCCGATTATTAAGAGATAAATATAGATATGGAGGAGGAGCAACATTAAGATTCCTGTCAAATAAAACACAGGAGAGCAAGAAAACAAGAACATCTTTTCATCCGCTAAGTTTTTTTTTTTCACTTCAATTCATGCTTTTTCCAGTTTAAGATTGTTAATTGGGTGTTGTATGTTTGGAATGCAGAGTCTTCTTTTGATGCACATTGAAGGAGGTGAAAACACACTTCAATCCACATCATAACTGAGTTCTTTTGTTCATTCTCACCTTGCATTCAGCCATTTTTATTAGTGTTTGAGGCACTTGAGTTTTCTCTTAAGGTCTGAGCTGCACTTTCTTGCAGCTACACGCATCAGAAATATCCGTAGAAAGAGACAAAGTACCCAGGAGTTAATTAGAGTTTTGGTCAGTTTGTGCTTGAACACATTATACATGTAAAAGTAGATTTTGTTAAAGTCTCCAGGCTAATGTTAATGCTCTATCAAGGCTCTGTCAAAAACAAGCTCAAACCACATTTTGGGCAACGACCCTGTAACTTTTAATTAAAATTAATCAATGCAAGAACCTGTGCAATGCACCCCTGCCACTGTTATAGCTTTAGTTTTAGTCCGCCAGTAATGGAGAGCAATAAATAGAAGTTGAGATGCTAAGCTTCAGTGAATGACTGTCAAGGAGATATAAATCTTACTCTGTAATATATGAGGTTTAAAATATACTGCAGGCAATCAGTGCACAAATACGTTCTGCAGGGGCTTAAGATTTCCTCAACACATAGAATCATGTACGCATTCTTGAATGAGGATGCTTTCAGAAATAATGTTTTTATTTATCAATTAATAAAAAAGGGCAGTAACAAGAAAAATGCATTATATCAATATTTTGGCGGAATCGCCCTTTTGTCCAGTTTTCCTCGGTACACTTGCACCCTATTTTCATGGCAGTGAGGTTGTAGAAGTTTCTGCAGATCTTCTGTGCATTTAGGCTGCCGTAGTGTCTTCTGGGAGTCATACCATCTGTTGCAGCATTTCTTGTTCTTCTTGTTGCTGAAGTTTTTTTGTGACTTTGGCTGTAAGTTTGGGCTCGCTGTCATGATGCAGAACTTTGGACGCCTCCCTGATAAGAATGTAAACATCTCGAGTGCCTAAAACTTTTGCACAGTGTATCTTATATTCTTACGATTGATTTGGAAGATGCTTCACCACAGAGCGCCATTCTACTCCAAGTATTGATTTTCACTTATCTGCCTCTCTGTCTTGTTCATAAGTTGTTGCTCTCATTTTTTGTGTCTCCATTATGGCCCCCTCAGCATCCAGTGGTGACCTCGGCTCGCAGTGACAGATAAACAGCACCCCATGTGGTATGACCCATCAAAAGGACGCAAAAATTACATTTCGGGACGGCGAGACGTTGAATTACATTTTCGGCATTTAGCCGACACTCTTATCAAGAGTGACTTACAATGAGTGCATGGGTCGAATAAGATTAAATTCCAAGGTCACAAGCGCTTCGAGCAACAGAAATGAGTGGATGAACCAAACCTGCTGCACTCAGACAATATAACGGATTATATTACTATGCCTTTTGAATGTTCACATGTAACAGGAAAGTTCTAAATAAAGAAGTAGGAGACAGACAGGAATAAATGTTTTTGTTTATTTTAATCTGTAGATTAAGTCATTTCTATTCATTCAGTAGAGGTAAATTTGAAGTGACTGTTCACTTTGTAAGTAACCAATTTATCCTTTTTTCCGATGTGAAGTTAAATTGCTATGTTTTGTTGTTCAGGTATACTTTTGCTCAGCGTGTGATGAGTTTTTTTTTTTTTTTTAAATAAATGCATCATCATTTTCTACATACAAATTATGGCATTGACACAGACAGTACTGTCCATCAGACAGGAAATAACACATTGTAAGACACTTCAAAAGCAACAGTAGGGTTGGTTTGTTTTATTTAGATAAATGTTTTATATATACATATATACCAATCATCACTGAATCTATGAATAATTAATAAACAGTCAACCAATTAATCAGTCAGTCAATGGCTGTACATACATTTTTGCACAAGCATTCATCTCTGTACAATAATGCACTGTAATGTTCATTGCAGGAAATGAACATTAGTTTGATGGAAGAACAACAAACTACAGTTACATTGCATTCAGGGCCCCGATGACAGCTAACTTCAATAGGACTGAACTGAAAGAAGCAACTACTAATAAACTAACTCTATCATGTCTTCCTTTTTATTTTAATCTCTATATTCAGTTAGATGATTCAACAGAAAAGCACCAACGGTGCAACAATGCAACATACAGTCTCCTAATGTTCATTTTCATCCTTATCAAACCCCTGCCATTCATTTTTTGGCCAAATAAATGAAAATGTGAGAAAATATGTGGAGTAAATACATAAAACTATAATATATTTAGCATAAAATCCTGTGTCTAAGAATAAAGGATCATCTTACATACATATTGGGTGTTTTTGTCCTGTCTGAGCTTGAAGTAGAAGTAAAATAAAGCTGATCATTGAAATGGCATTATGATTAATATGTGCATGTTCTTGCCTTTAATGTATAACTTATATGATGAGTAATTTCACTTCAGTCTCCACAGCACTTTTAGTAGTGAAGATGGCATTATAATTACACTGAAGTATTAATACTTGAGCACTCAGTTTGTCAATTTGCTGGATTTGTCTCGGTGCAGCTCAGTTAAAAACACATAAACAGCATGTGGCCCAAACAGCAGCACATATTTCCAACCCCATGAATTTATATTCATCAGTCCAGTGAGGAAAAAGGGACAATGGTAATTACACATCTCGTAGTTCCTTCCCCCCACCAGGTCCTACTCTGCCGGGCCGAGTGCTATCACGACCTCTTTCTGTGTTTGATGTGAACAAGCAATCAGTTATTAGAGAATAATTACACCGATTCATTTTTGCCCCCATTGTGAAGTCATTATTGTAGATATACTATTCAGTAGCAGGAAGAAATCAGGGAGTAATTTAGCTGTCTGCTAATGGGAGCCCTTGACAAATCCTTTGTTTTTTCGGCCTCTGACTGTAGTTGGTGTAACAATAAAGCACATAAAGTAATAATCACTGAATTCCGCATCGACTGGTTCACCACTGTGCAAATAAAGCACTTTGGAGTAGATTAATATCAACCAACAATGGACTCTCTCAACTTACAGTACTCGACTGTTTCAACAGATTTTAGGGATTTTATTGAAAGCTTGGAACAAACAAGCAGAGAAGTGCTGCTCAGCTGTAACTTCCAGAAACCAGCATAAAGCCAAACTACAACTACCAGCATGCAGACCTTTACAGAAATGAAGAAATATGGTTTTCTAGCAATTTTTATCTGCTGTTTTCCTTTAATGCTCGTCCGTCAGTCTCTAGGTTATTCAAGGTTTTCAGTGTTTCAGCCAGCTTTGCAGAAAAAAAGGTGATACCAGTAACAAAAGCAGGATGATGCTTACTGTGTGCATTATTTGTCTGCACAGAGCACATGTCAGATTCCAGCACATCCTGAGTTTGCTGTGTACGGTGTAATGATGTTCATCTTTAAGCTCTGTTTTTATCTCATCACGTCCCCGTGCTGCATGACGATGCAGCGGAGATTAATCAAACCTATGTCGGGAGAAATTAATTTTGACTGGAATCAGTGTGTTGACTCATTTTATCACTGTATGGCTGTTTTTCTCTGGATTCGTGATTCTCTGTTGACCCATCAGAAAAAAACGCAACATCTAAACGTCAGCACAGACATAAGAGACAATTTGATCTCACCAAAAGCATCCCAGACTTGCAAGCGCACACATTTTTATAAAAGCCTCCTTCTCAGCAGTAAGAACAAACTGCATGCTTTAGTAGCATGGACCATATAGCAAACAACAACTGGAATCCAATAAAGCTACAATGTGAGGATAAACAACCGAGCGGTAAACATATTATCTCCAACAAATGGTGCAGCTCCCATTCCTCTTCCTCTTATGTTATTAAACTGCACATGTGATACTATGAAACTACTGATAGCTGCTCAAACACTTTCTGGTTGGGATTTTTCTTCTTTTCAGCAAACTATGCTGGAGCTTTGACTGAATTTTAGCTTTTTGAAAATACAGACAGTCCATGACAAGTGTATTCAGACCATCCTTCAATGGCAAAATGATTTTTCGCTCAGCCAGAATATCTTGTTTAGTGCTTGTTTTCTATTCCAAGGGCACCTTCTGTAGTTGGATCTGATGCCTATCTATGTCCTCCCCACAGAAACTAGTGCTAATTTAATTCAGAATACAGTTTTGTGTGCATTTATTGACATTTTCATGGTGTCTAGGATAAATGGACTTCAAACTGTTCCTCAGTCTCGGTTGATGTTCTGTGTCGCTGCATACAGACCAAAGCAGATGTATTTAACCTTAAGCCATGGCAGGCTGACTGAGCAAATTTTCTCTTTTTCAGCAAAACCTTGTCTCCTAACTCGTTCAGTTGCACACATTTATCTGGTAGCTGCCCAGTTAAACCACAGGTTTTTTTTCCCCAGTCTTGGCTGCTGAGCTGCTCCGCTGAAGCAGTTTGGGCAGCGCAACAGAGGGGATCAAGAGCACCAGAATAGTCGCTGGGAGTGTTTTACTCATTCAGTTCCCCAAATGAGATTTTTTTTTTCATCCAGCATGAGGACTGAAACCAGTGACCTTCAAAGCACTTTCTCGCTTCTCTGATCTTTAGGCTCCTGCCACTTCCGACCACATATTTGACAAAGATGATACCAGCGTGCGCGTTTCCCCGGATTTATACATTGTAAGCTCATTTTCCTCTCTTTCTCTCTTGCTCCTCCGTCACACTCTCTCTCTGTCTCTCACACATAATCGCCCTCTGAGCTCACTTACAGGCTGCAGACCAGAATAAAGGTGTTTCCCATAAACACTGTTCCAGAGTATAATCATCTTCATGGGCTATGAAAGCACAATTGAATTATTCAAATAATATGAACCTTATACCCATTTAAAAGTGAAACCTGTCACAGTGACGCACAATAAATTCTCTCTGCAGAAAGCTAAAACTAATCTTTGAAGATATCAAGAACTGAGTCCTTGATGAAAGCTGGAACTGACTCCACCAAAAGCTCTTTTAAATGCAAATGATTTATTTAATGACTTCATTTGACGGTATGAACAAATACACACGAAGATGTACTTGTTAACCCATCATCCACCCAAACCTCCTCTGGGTGTGGTCGCTATAGCAACATCACACGACTTCCCTTGAGGGCTTGATTTTGGGGCATTTATTGAAAGGAGTGGTAGCTGTGTAGTGGTTCTTTGAGGGTGTATTAGGCACAGAAAGCTATATGAACATTTTTTGTCATATTAACATGCTCACATTAACAGTGCTAACATGTTGATGTCTATAATCTATCGTTTATTGAGGCAAATAATGGGCTACTCGGAATTGTACAATTACTAAATGACTTATATTTAGCTATCAGCTTTAAAATTTGGCTTGAGGTTGTTTAAGGAACATATTAACTTACAATGAAGCCAATTGAGGTGATCTTTGTGTACTTTTTCAATAGTCTCTGTGTGTTTTTTGTGGTTTATGTGAATTTCTGCGAATTTCCGACACCCAACTTTGTTACATTATGTTTTTAAAAAGTTGTTAAATCCGACACACAGCACACTTTAATCCACATCCTGAATGAGAGGCACAGAGAGAGGGCTAGTGAAATCTTTATGGATGCGTTGACAGTCCAATGGCCGGTACACTGCAGCTTCTAAGTGCCTTTTTTGATGGTAGACCAGTGGCAGACTGATGGCAGCATAGGGCCCTATAGTTTCTGTGGTAACTGACTGAGAATGGAGTGCCCCTCTGGTTATTTCTTATTTTTGGTTCATTCAATGTTCCTCCAGTTCTCCTGTGCTGAGATCAGCAGTAACCTTGATCCACCCACAACTTACAGTGTGTCCCCAGACTGCCAGAAGGTGGACCACGCTTTTATTTAATCACATCAGGCAGCGATTCACATGGGGAGTGACACACTTCACTCAATTAATGCCTTCATGTCAGAGCATTCGAAGTCAAAACAAGCAATAAAATCACCAACTATTCGGTGATTAAAGTTGTTGGACTTGGGTTATCAATTTTTGTTGTCTATTATTTGTTGCACCATAAATGTCTAATGTTTAACATCAGCATACTAACATTTGCTAAAAAAGCACCTGGAGCTGATTTTGCAGATGATGCTGATAGATGAAATTAAGGAATTACACATATTTATGGAAATTGTTTCAATATGTGCTACCATATTTCTGTCTGGACCAAAGGGGTGGACTGACTGACCCACTTTGACATCCCCAGAGCCCCACAGCTACTGTGACTAAAAACTCCTCCTTATGTCAATTCTTACGTGTTTATATTTTCAGCCTGTCAGTCTACAGTAGCTACCTGTCTGCTATATGTGAGCAGAGCTGGTTCAAAATATGCATGTGTTTGCACACCACAGGTTGTGCTTGATTTATCTCCTCAGGCAAAATGCTATTTTTAAAAGGCACATTTTGTAGGCTCCTGCTATCTGGGGACACTTCTCTTGTGTAAAGTGTCACCGAAGGAGATGTGAATCAGTTGCGTTGATGGGAATAAAAGGTTGGAGGGGTCTTTCAGTCTGTTTACCTGTGATTTCAACAAGAACTTTTGGCAGTCTATTCCCAGTGGTGGGCGATGGTGGTCTGGGTGAGCATTAGCCGGTTCACTGGGTTTTACATGATGCAGTATTTTCTGTAACAGCCTCACCGGGGGATATCTGAACCTCATACATGTTTTTGATCTGAGCCTAAAGGCTTTCAGAGGCCCAAGAAAGACCTTCTGAAAAATAAAAACTCTCGCTTCTGTAAAGAAAAGTTAAATTTAGGCTCATCTATCCGACACTGAATGACACATTATAATCTGAACAGCATTTTTCGCATTCATTTGCATGAACTCCAATTTTCGAGACAGTTTTGCAGCTTTGGTGAGTGTCAGAATTATAAAAAGGAAAAAAAAAAAGTAGAGACAGCAGGATCCAATTTAAACGATCTTCCGCAGACAATCAGGCAGAATCGGAGAGCGCTGGAAGAAATTGCTTCATTTCGAGCAGTTGGAGTTTGGTCTTTGTGATTTTCTTCAGACAAGAGAAAAAATAAGTGACCTTAATTCATAAAAATGTGAAGCTTAACTCCTTAAAACTTAATCCACAAGCTACTAGAAGCTGTAATGAGTGAATGCTGGGATTGCCTGAGATCATTAAACTGGGGCCATGGATATTTAGAAGGTCAAATTCTGAGTCATTAAAGATGGATTGTAGAGTGGATTCAGCTCCTTATGATGACATATTTCATTCTATAGTCAACTTCCTTCCTTCATTGCACGATTGCTCCAATTACAACATGAGATAAATACATTATTCAAATGTAAGAATTACATATCCACAGTAAAACATATAATTAGCTTTTTTTTTAATCTCACAACTTTGTCTATCAACAGCTGAACTCTTGGCTTTCCGCATAGCATTCTGCAAGTCCATCAGTTATTCCCCAGCAAGCGTTTTGTGCACTGATAGTTTCGGATAATTAGTGATAGAGGTCATCAACACACAGCTTTTTATCCACAGTCTTTAAAGTACTGTCAGTGTTTCTGCTCAAGTGTAAAGAAAAGTAACCACAGTTGAAAACTAGTATTGTTCGGGGAGTTCAGGGACCGTTTCCTGTCAAGCTCATACAGTATGCTTAACTGGACAGCTAATATCTCATCTCTTTGCAATAAGGCTGGGGACACACAAGATGGCTATTGGGCCAATTTACACAAGATTTTCCCATCTTGCAAATTATAAGGAGAAATACTACAGTTTGATTGGAACCAATGATCTGCAAATGTAATCTTAATACGAGAGCCCACAGATCCCATCCTAACTGCCCCAAATGACTTTTACCCGACATTATCGTTTTATGCGTTTAATCCGACATCTGCCTGTGCAAGCGCCGGGATCTGAGAGCGCTGGCGGCCCACGAGAGCTCGGCTTGTAGTGAAGTGAGGCACAGAGCGGGCCGACTGTGACTGTTTGCCTCTGTTGTTGTTTTGATTGGAATTACTGGATCATGAGATTACAGGGCATGATGTAAAAGGACGTATCGGGAGTCAGCGGGGATAATCTCATATCATTAAGTGTGCAATGTGAGCATATTTACAGCTGAGACACGAAACAGTCAGCAGAATATTCACTGTGTGATGCAATGCATTGTTAAGTTTCTCCTAGCATGCCCCCAGCCTAACATTATACTTTGCAGTTATCTTGCTGCAGTTGGCTCCAAAGCAGAATCCAAGAGGTTGACTGATGCTTTTTTGAGTTGCATAAGAAGCTGATTATCCTCTCATCTCTTTGTCTCATTCTGTTTTTTTCTGCAGAGATTGAAAAGTATGACGGTGATGAATCAAGAAAAGATGGCGACACGAAGAAATACCTAGATATAATCAGCAATAAAAATATCAAGCTCTCCGAAAGAGTTCTCATTCCCATCCAACAGTATCCAAAGGTAAGAGATGCACTAACCATGTCTCAGGATAAAAAAAACACTGCACCTCTTTGAATAGTCTATTTTATTTTATGTGTTTATTTATTTAAAGAAAGTGCCCAGTAATGGAAATTGGCAGTATTTTTCAAATGAACATAAACGTTAAACTGCAAGGCTATGTGGAAGTGAATCAGGGCTCCATTTGAAAAACACCAAGCTCGTTTCGGTGTGATATTGTTTCAGTAATTTTAGTTGTCAGTCGGGGGATGGAGCCTTTTAGATGCACTGTACCTGCTCACAAATACTGCTGGGAAAATACCACAGCGGCTCAAACTAGTTAATAGAAAGTCACCGGATAGTGTCTGTTTATTTTGATGTAGTCATCAAAACCCGGCATTTTCAGTGGACTAAAGCACCCAAGGGTACAGTGAAGAACAGTGACCATAAATCACTGCATGACACAGTGCTCGCTATTCTGAGTTATGCAATGTCAGTACTGACAAAGTCTGAAATGCAGCCTAATGAGGCTGCTCCTCTAGGCAGCTACAACACACAGCTGCCTGAAGAGAACCAAAAGGCTTCACTGCCACTGCAGTCAAACACCTTGTATTCACATATTCATGCATAAAGCATGAATTTAATTCAAAGTTTATAATGTGTACATTTCTATTAATACCATACCCTATTTTGTTGTATACTATTTACTTTTTCTTGTCTTTGTCATTTAACATATGTGCATCCAGCTGTCATTTTGTTAATAAATGTCATCTCTCATTACATTCACATATGTTTTGAGTGACTGATCAAGGTGACCCCAAATTTAGTACGAAAATTTTAATTACTTCCTAATCCGTGTAGCTTGTTTTGTTTGAATCATGTTTTTTTTAATCAGGTTCTTTAAAAGATTATCTAAATGTATGTTGTTGTTTGTTTTTAGATTTATAAGACTGATTTCTTAGATAGTTCCAAGAACACAGTGTGTAGGATTTAGTGGCATCTAGCAGTGAGGTTGCAGATTGCAGCCACCTCAGTTTCTCTTGCCTCACACTCTCCTTCCAAGCATTTCGGAGAACTGAGAGTGGCCTCTACAGAAAACAGAAAACAAAACAGTAACAAAAAATGTGAAAGGCGTCCCTAGAGCCAGTGTTTGGCAGCCTCAGTGAAACAAGACTTGCTTCCTCTGTTGATATAGACCTCATTCTAAGGTCACAAAAACACAATGACTCATATTTTAAGGTGAATATACACTAATACAAAACAGTTTTCCAGTTTTGCCAGTAGATCCCCCTAAATCCTGCACACTGGTCCTTTCACTGATACTCACCACCTCTCAGCTGCTGTCAATTACATGGTAGTTTAATGAAAATGAAGACATACGTTAGGGTATCCATGAACAGCAATCAATTTTAAGGTCCTGTGAATCCTCTGTTATTAGTTTGAGACGCAGTAACAAGTCAACAAAGCACTGTCTGTGTCAATTTTTCAATCTTTCTGGTGCAGACTGTCAGGCCTAGTATTCTTCTTTGTTAGGTGTTGCCCCAACATGTTTGTTTCATGATCCCATAGCCATTTTCTGAGATGATGCTGTACACTCAATGCTACAGTTAACCATCATTGGTATTCTAAATATAGTTTTGTGAGACAAAAAGTAGAGACTGGAGGATGTCAGGAGGGCAGAGGAACACTATGCCTGAGCAGCACAGGCCGAACTTTAGTCCAGTGAGCCTCACAGGGACGTCATCGAAATCAATTTGCTGTTTCTTCCTCGGGTCAGTGTTGAGAAAGTAATTAAGCCTTGTTCAGGAACACTTCACTCTATTAAATTGATTTCAAATCAATAAAAAATGCCAATTGAGCCAGTTTCTAGGGAAAAGAATACGCACAACAACTCGGAGATGTATTCCTCTACCTTAGTGTCTGCCCCCTTTACTGTTCATATGTTGCACCATTTTTCATTTAAAAGTGCTGCCTAACTGTGAACGATAACTTTTCCATTGTTGGGGAGTTTGAAAAATAGGGTTGGTTCATACGCTTATATGTGTGTTAGGGTCAGGATAAATGTAAAGTATACACACAGTATAGACATTCTTCAGCTCCAAAATAAAGGCTCAAACTAAAAGGTAATATTGTGTCTCTATCATAACGTCAAACATCAATTTTCTTCCAAGAGACTACAAATCAGAAATAATAAAAAGCTTTTTCATAGATAGAGGATGGTGTGTTTTTTGCTCTACCTTAATTGCATTCACATGGTGTCCCAAGTGTGAGTCTGCTTCTGATTAGATAGTTAATGAAAACCAGCAGAGCTTGGAGTCAAGAAACCCAAAAAACCACTGCGGTACATAACAGAGATATAAAAATGTTTTTATGATCATGAACAAAAAATTCACAGGTACAGAGGCAGAAAATCCCAGTTCTATATAATGAATGCAATAGTACCAGCTCTGCAAAGTAAGCAAAACTGCAGTCCAGAGGGATGGAGCAGTTGTCCAACAACAGCTTCTGGGACCTAATTGCACAGTCAGCAGCCCACAAGACTGCAGTGTCACTATCTTAAACATCTTGGTAACACTGCACTTTCAGTTAATGGTAATTAGCCATATGAAGCAACTCTTTGATCAAGCGCAGGCCCCACAAAGAGGATCAGAAAAAGCAAGTGAAGCAGAGCTTGGAAGCATGAGTTAGATGGAGAAGACAGAAAATACCTCTCAAAGTCCAGACCAGAATTAAGACTATACCCCAACTTAAGCATTAGTTATGGATTTTATAGCTTGTGCAGTTATACATCCACAAGAGGGATGTTGCCGTCTTACGTTGTAGTCTTACGTTGTACTTTTTTTTCAAGCTAAATGAGACCAATGTTACTGCAGGAAAATTTAGTAACTGCTTGATGGATTGATAAATGAATTATGATAGTTTTCTTAAAGGTTTCTCTAAAAACACACTTGTTTTTGCGATAGAACAATATTAATGCTGGACTGCTATGAAGAATGTTTGTATATTATGGCTACACAGATATGAATACTGTGTAATGTATCTGACATTTTCTAAATGACATCTAGCCTTCAAAACTTCTTGGTTTTCTTTTATTAACAGTGGAAGTGGTTATTTTTTCATGTCAACTATTAAATAACGTCCAGTCACTGCTGGCAGAGCAAAACATAAAATGTCATAAATTTGTACTCTCTCATTCCAGCAGTCTAACGGTGCTTGTTCAAGCTTGCCATCTTGCTGAAGAATAATTAAATGCAAAGTAATTAAATTATTACTTAGGAGAATTCATCTGCATGGTTTCAGATTTGATGTCACGCGTGGGAGATTAATGTCAGTGAGACAGCCAGTGCTGATGAAATCGCTCTATATGGCACATTGACAGACACATACTGTAGGTTGTTCTCTCTGTGGACATTCTGACATGTCAGAGCAGGAAAAGCACAGGTGTTAATAACAATGTGAGCCCTTATTAATGTTGTTGAGTTCCATTATAATAAGCTAAAATGTCTACTTAGGAACAGACCTGTGTAGTCCTGTTCTGTCCTGTAAGTCCTGTAAGATTTCATTGTTTAGTGCTGATATCAAAACAAACCCCTAGGCTCATAAATATGTAATTGTTGAGACACTGCAGGGGTTAATCAAGTGTATAACAATGGTTCAAAGTACAGAAACAAACAACATCACACAATATGCATGCTTGTGGATGCAGAACCGCTGGGCTACATTTAAAATATATTTGAAAAAGAAAAACGCCACCAGACAATGTGCCAACACAGCACATTACAGCAATATAATTTACCGTTTATTTAGCCGGGCCAAAGCATGCATTGCATACAAAGCTAAAAACAAATACTAATTCATGGCCTGTGAGCAGGGGCTGCCAGTGACACGCAGTTTAATGCAGTTGTAGATTCAGCAATAACAGGAGGTTTCAGTGGATTACACATTTTTTTAATGGAGAATAGACAAAATGTGCAGCAGCTAACAGGAGAAAACACAGCCAACCCTGACCAACCGCCTCAGCACATCACTCATAGTGTTTAAAGTGCAAATATTTTTCACAAAATCATTCCACGATCAGTTACAAAAAAAAAATCTGTAGTCCACATTTCACAACAGCCTTTCTTATCAATACTAAATTCATTTTAAGCATCTGAAATTCATTGTTAGTTACTTTCTAGGGATGCTGACCAAGGAGCATGTTTGCACAAAAATTAGATTCATGCTTTTCCCATTTTCTTGTATAGCAAAGTCAGCAGCTGAGGAAGGAGTATTACAATCCTTAATTTAAGTAAAAGTCATAATAACACATGATAAAAAAATTGTTTTTTTTATAAAAACAAAGTACTGCATTAAAATACTTGCTTAAGTAAAAATATATTATTATCAACAAAATGTCCTTTTAACAGTATGCAGTCTATTATCATGTAGGCTAAGATGTACTTAAATGCTGCAGCTGGTTCAGGTGGAGCTAATTTGAACTACTTTAGACACTGCTGGCTGTTTAATCTATGCATCATACTTTGTAAATGGATAAACTACACTAATTCGCTTAAGTGTTATGATCGCCCTTGCTTAATATCCCCCGTTGCATGCTGCCAAACCAGCTCTGACAGCAGAGGCATGAGCTCTACAAGACGTCAAAGGTGCCCTATGGCATCTGGCACTAAAACATTAGCCGCAGACTCTTCAGTTGAGAGTTCAGCAGATCAGACTTATTCCAGGAGCAACAACCTGTTACTATTTCATAGTTTGTCCCTCGTCTGACCACTGTTGGTTGGATACTCATCGCAACTGACCAGGATACATGTTGTGTTTTTTTGGAGATGCTATGACCCATTTTCACCAGCATTCAACACACTGACTACAGGAACTTGCTATTTAATACACTCCATACACCGATCAGCCACAACATTATGACCACTGACAGGTGAAGTGAATAGCATTGATCATATTGGTACTATGTGGTGTTCTGCTGGAAAACCTTGGATTTTGGCATCCATGTTGATGAGACTTAGACACCCACATAAACATTGTCCCAGAACAAGCACACTCCCTCATGCAAAAGGAAATCCCAAATGTCACTGGCCTACCCCCGCAGGAAAATGCACCCCACCACATGGCAAAAACATCAAACAATCAGGAACATCTAGAGCAGGGGACAATGGCCCAAGATGTTGATTTGACCTCCAAACTTCCTAGACCCCATTCTGATCAAGCATCAACAGGATGGAGTGGAAAAGCATGTTCAAAATAATTTTGTTTAATTTCTTTATTCAGTGGGCATAGACTCTTTAGTGTTTGGGTTCTATGTTAGCAGTGTACCTAATTACAGTACAAAGTCATATAGCTTGTATAGCTAATATGCACACTTCAATAATAATTTATGAATCGCAATTTTTTTCAGTATTGAACAATATTGTTGCACATTGCCTAACTGCTTTCTATGTTGACTGTGTTTTTTCCTTCATTGCATTTGACCTTTTAACCCTGCGCATGTAACATTTAAAAGCAGAACATACACATGTAATAATATGAATAGTTTATAACACTATATTTCACTTGTAAGTGTTAATTCTCATCTTTCTTTTCTCTCATTTGTCTTTTTCTCTCTAGACTCTGGTCAAGTTGAATCCTAAACTCCAGCCAATGGTTGACATGATCAAAGCGAACAGGGCCAAATGGGAGGAACTGAACAGGAAGAGACAACGTGGCCAGAGTGTTTCTGCGCCCGCGAGCCCCTGCAGTGGCGACAGCACAGAAACCAGCGGCTGCACTGTGGCCAAAACTGGCAGCACCCCCTGCTGCAGTGGCGACGCCGATGGCACGCCGTCCAAAGCTGCTAGTTAGCTTCTGCTTCCGAGCTGATCTCTTTGGCTTGTTTCCTCCTAAGTGCGGCCTGCGACAGAGGCAGTGCAGTGCATGCAGAGGTTCTTGGGCTCTGCTCCTCTTTGCTTTTGCTGCTCGAGATGAGCTTTAGACTTGAGTGTGGCGCTATCATACAGGTTTTTCTGCTCCCTTCAGTGTCCCCGTGCTGAAGGCTGACGGAGCTGTGTTTGGCAAGCTTGTTGGAGCAGCTACAAATCAGCTGATGACAGAAAGGAAACTCAAACCACTGTGTCATGTCAACCAGTGAGCTAACACTAACTATTCTGGGCATTGCACAGATTTCTTTTCGGCACAAGGCATGGAGAATATTGAAGAGGAATGTTTGTCTCTGCTGTGGTTTGTTTTGCTCTCATTACCTCCTTGTTGCTCGCATTTTTTTTGTCCGGGGTAACGGAGATATTTTTTTGTAAATCTGTACATAGGCTATTGAGTTATTTACAAGTGCTGTTTGATAACTGTACGGTTCAGATTGGATTGTAATGTGGCTGTGGAGTTTCTGAAGGATAAAAGGGTGCAGGAACAGCAGGACCTGTGATGGTGCTTGCAATGCAAATTGAATTCTCTGCTCCCTCCCTTCCTGTGCCTTGTTTTAAGATCCTACTGAAAAATGCATGGCCTCCTCGCTGAGGTTCTTAGATAGTATGGAAATCCACATTGAACCATGCTGTATTTTTGCCATAATTTATAAAACCAATGACTGCAGTTATGTCTTGACCCCATGTTAGCTACAAAACACTATATATACATATATATATATATACATATGGAAATATATTTTGCCCAATTTTATAAACACAGGGTCTCACTCGTCACACAAAAACACACACAATGTGCCTTGATGAAGTTGTTCTGATGAATCTCTGCAGGAAAAGTCCTCTCATCTACTGATTCAACACTGACAGCTGGAACCGAAAACAAAATGTCACATTTGATATCAAAAGCAATAGTTGGACATTTTTAGAACCTACGCTTTTTGTGTCACGGCAGGAGAGTTTTATAAGAAGATCCATGCCACTCTCATGATTATCTGTCGGCAGCTGGGTGGCTTTATTTAGCGTAAAGACTGGAAATAGTGAGAAGCAGCTCAGGTGGTTCTGTCCACAAGTGACAACAATGACCTAGTAGATCTCTCTGAAGCTCAATCTGTACAGAAACCTAAAAGTTAAATCAACAATGTGCCGTCTTACAGGTGGTTACAAACTGAGCTGTTTCCTGATACCGGTACTTAAGTAAAGCAAGAAATAGTCTGAGCTGACACACCTCAGTTCTTAGTGAACTTTAGAGGTGTCAGTAGGTGGATTCTGTTACGTTTGGACAGTCAGGAGAGCTGCTTCTCACTGTTTCCAGCCTTTATACAAAGTTAAGGCAACCAGCCGCCGACTGCTTTCCATCAAGAAGCAATTAAGTGTATTTTCTAAAATGTCAAACTTTTGCTTTAATCTAACTTCTGGCCTTTTCTCAAAGCTCACAAATGCTACACAGTATGACAGCTTTTATAATCTCCAGAAGACTGAGACACTGAAATTTGTAGTACTGAAGTGCCCATGTAGTCACAAGCTTTTATTTTGATATTATAATTAGTATTATAAGTATTAGTTTTTTTTTTGTTTTTTTTTTTGGGGTGGGGGTATGAATTATGAATTGTGTTGTAGCTTTGTTAATTGGAGTTGAAAATGTGACTGTGCACATTGTGTGGCATGGATCTGTGTGCTCTTCTGTATTTTGGTTGAAGAAGCTCAACTGAAGTCAACCAGAAAACTTTTTTTGACTTGCATGTTTTATGCAGTATTAAGTCCAACCACTTGCTAAGGATGTAGCAAACAAGAGAGCCAACAAATACCTCGTATTTCCATCAGTAAACACTTTATCTCATCGGAAATGCATGACTTAAATTCTATTGCATCATGTTACGTGATTTACTTATGAATATCGCTGTTCTATTTTTTTATTAGGTCTCCAGATGTGGCCAACTCCTACTTGTCTTTTTTGCAATGTAACGTGCTTCTTGTGTTTCTTCTTTCCTCTCCCAGTTTGGACTCTGGATTTATTCACGGTGGGCTAAACTGAAAGAAACCTAAGGCATGAAAAGGCAAATGTGCAATGTTTCTGTTCAGAGTTTAAATAAAAAGATGCTGCTACGTGTGCTCTGGTTTACACTGGCATGAAACCCTACTGTGGTGAGAAATTTTGAAGTACATTTACCAAGTACTGTACTTGGGTACCTGTACTATTATTGAGAATTTCCATTTTAATGTGCTTTTTCTTCCAGTGTACTACATTGCAGAGAGAAATATTGTACTTTCTACACCACTACATTTATCTGACAGCTTTAGTTACTTTTTAGATGAAGATTTCACACACTGTATATGTAACAAGCTTTTAAAATACAACACATTGTTAAAGATTGAAATAGTGGTTTGAAAACTTTTAGGCTTCTGACAAAAGGAACTGTGTTGTTGGGGTCACATTTCAGCTCCAAATAGTGATTTTTTCCTAAAAAAAACAACAACCAAAAAACTAAAATCATTATCACATAAACGTTTAAATGATCCAACATCCAAAGACCAGAGGAAAAACTCCCACAACTAAAAACAGATTTGTGTGCCGGAACTTTGTTTTTTCTTCTTTCCTCTCCCATTAATCTCACAACTCCTCACATTTATCTACTGTCCCTGTGTATAAAACTATATATAAAATAGGTGAAACCAGCTCCACCTGCAGCCGCTACAACAATAACATGCTGCTGACACACTGATGCTTCAGTATTAATAATCAAATGATGTCATTATGATAATAATATATAATTTACTTCAGTGCTTAAACTACATTTTGCTGCTAATATCTATTAAGACATAACTTTCATGCAGGACTTTCACTTGTAATGGAGTATTTTTACATTGCTATATTGGTACTTTTACCTAAATAAGGAATCTGAATACTTCTTTCGGCCACTTCTCCCAAGTACTGCACTCAAGTACAAATTTGAGGTATTTCTACTTTGAGTATTTCTATTTTAAACTGATCTATACTTTTGGTTTGCTACAATTAAAAGGGACATATTTTTACACCATATTTGACATCTTTCGTAACCAGTATTAAGTTATGATAAACTGTCACGAACTATCTCATAAAGCAGTAAAATATTGTTTATACATTGATGCATTTGCAGTAATAATCCAACAGCGTAAGAGGGCTTTTACTGCATTAAGAGTACTTTTACCATTAGTGATTCAAGCGTTTTTCTAACTTACATATTTAAATGACTTTACTTTAGTGACTTTTAATTATAAATGAGTATTTTTACATTCCACCAGTGCTACTTTTACTTAAAAAAAACTTAATTCTACCTCCATCACTGACTTTGCCACCCAGTTTATACTGTGTTTCTCCCAGTGCAGTGCTGACCTCTAGTGGACAAATGTGTCTTTACACACCAACTGCATCTGAATGAAACACTGCAGACACAAGTACATTTCATTGAGATATATTTTAAATAATGAAAAGGGGAAATTGCATGACACCCGTCAGATTAGTGAGATTAGAAGGACAAATAAATTAAATTTTTTTTTTAAAGAATTATCTGCAAATGAACTAATCTGATCCATATAAGATGAACGCAACAGTCATTAATCACAAATAATGTTTCATTTCAAATCCCTCCGCTTTATCTACATCTGACGTATGCATTCGCACAATCCTGGTATTAAACTACAGTGCAATAGCTGCAGTGTGTTTTTGCGTTCAAAGCTGAGCTCTATTGCTGTTGATAGGTGGTGGTGACGTCAGCAAGGCAGTGTGTGGGTGGCTGTGTGGGTGAAGATGACTCCCAAATGAGCCTGTGTGTGTACAAAAAAAAAGCCTGTCAGGAAGCAAAAGACAGCCTCTGTTAAACTCGACTGTGGTGAATTACCTTGAGCTCTGTATAGTGCAGGTAGAGGCAGAGCAAACACAAAACCTGCTCTCAGGCTCTCGTTGACCTTCGCAGCTCCGCCTGACAGTATAAATAAAGACTACTACTCATGAGCTAAATTGGAGGTGATGTATGAGACAGAGAGATTTCTGCTCTCTGAACGGTGTTACTAAAAAGAAGAAATCCACATGTGGGATGTTTTAGTTCAATTTATTGCACAAACAGCATTGACAAAATGTACTGAGATGTTACTATGTTGTTAGGAGAAGTGGAAAATTGACAAAAAAAAGAGGATACAGCCATAACATTCAAAAGCTCTCGCATATTTTTGACACATGGGGGGGAAATTTCAGGTCCCAAATGAGTCCTTTTATTTGGAAGGAGAGTATTTTTTAATTAAAAGGACATAGTGGTCCTGGAAAACTTGAAGCAAAGGAAGAAAAAACAGGACAGTTCAACTCCAAAATGAGCGGCTAGATGGGTCAAATCCTGTATCAAAATGTAACACATTAAAGTATCCGTTCCAAAAACCTTTTACACAATAGAGATACGCCTAAGCTATTCAAGGAGATGAGGAACTTTGGGGAAAATTTTACAATTATCTAGCGGAGGAAGTGTTTTAGCACAAGTAACAGTCACAAATATCTACATTTGAGAACTCTCAATACGGTTATCTTTGCATATGCTGATTAAAAAATAAAGTTTATGAGTGTAGTGGTTGTGATGTGTTTTCAGTATGTTTGCACGATCTGATGAATTGAGTCTTTGGTACGACGTGAGCACCGGGATCCAGAGGCCTTAAAATTGCAAACACGGTCACACTGAAACAGGCATGATCGAAATGGCTCACCCCCCCCCCACTTCACTTTCTCAGCAACAAACCATGTTAAGGTAAACGCTTTCAGTACAAAAACACACATGGAATATCTCTCGTAATCACACTGCACTTCTAAGGGTCGGCGTAAAATTTAGTGGAGCAGAACGGGGGTTTAGTAGAACACACACACACACACACACAC
>OMNN01001044.1:17293-30217 GCA_900302755.1 Chromis chromis | reverse complement strand
AACTACCCCGATCAGGCATAACATTATGACCACCTGCCTAATATTGTGTTGGTCTCCCTTATGTGGTCAAAAATGCTCTGAATCATTGGACATGGACAAGAGGACCTCTCAGGGTGTCCTATGGGGTCTGGCACCAGGATGTTGGCAGTTGATCATTTGGGTACTCTGGCTTGTGCAGTGGGGCCTCTGTCAATCAAACTAGTTCCACTGCATCCTGTTGATGCTTGATCAGAATGGGGTCTAGGAAGTTTGGAGGACAAATCAACATCTTGGGGATTGTCATGTTCCTCCAGATGGATTGTTTGATGCTTTTGCCATGTGGTGGGGTGCATTTTCCTGCAGGGGTAGGCCAGTGACATTTGGGATTAAGGGAGTGTGCTTGTTCTGGGACAGTGTTTATGTGGGTGTCTAAGTCTCATCAACACGGATGCCAAAATCCAAGGTTTTCCAGCAGAACACCACATAGGACCAATATGATCAATGTTATTCACTTCACCTGTCAGTGGTCATAATGTTGTGGCTGATCGGTGTATGTTGTGTCAGGTTGTAGCAACACAGAACAGAAAAGTGAAGAAATAGATGGAAATATGACATTGAAGGGAAATATCCTTCTGTTGGGAATCATGTTAGATTTGAGGGATCAGTGTGTTGAAATATCGCAACCCATATATTTCCTCTGAAAGAAGGACAGCACTTCTCCATGAATGCCACCAACTGAGAAGGTCAGCACTGAGCAATAAAGGCTAGCAGAGAGAATGGGAATGAAGCTAATGAGAAGCGATAAGATTCACTCCAGCCTTCAATTTCAAGGATGGAGGAGCTGGGATCTCAGAAAGGACCAGAGACTGACACAAGGATAGAGATCTTTAATGAGAGACATTAGAGAAGGCAAAAGCAGTGATATCGGCGTGTGAGGGGGGGGGGCACACATAGCGTGCGCTGATCTGAGCCTGGGAGGTACATAAATCACTTTGTGGAGTTGAAACTACCCACATGATATATCAGCATTCTCATGACCATCATATGCAAAGACTTACTGTGCGCGCTGAATAATTCAAGAGCACCGTGGATGTGAGCGATGAGTGCGACTAAAACATATGATGTTACGTGGGTTTTCCATTGACGTCACGGTTGCTGATGTAGGTCGAGGACACGAGGTGGTAAGCAGAACCTGTATCGGCGCACTCAGGGTTTTTGCCGAAACTCATTTATGAATTTCAGACCAGTCAGCCCCTTCAGAAGAAGTGAATTGTTAACACCTGACCTCACAATATAACAGGCCAAATGGTTTAAATCAAGCAGAAGGGGCTCAGGGGACAGCGTCAAAGAAAGAGGGCGAAGAGGCCGAATTTCAGCAGAGCCTCGGCGAGGGGAAGTCAGGACTTCTTTAGCAGAAACAAGGAGACAATTGTCAAATAGGGTTAGCGAGAAATAATTACACTGGCCTTTCAGTATTAAAGAAAACACATATCCTGATGACTAATTCAGTACGTGCCGTGGTTATTAGAGTCTTGCATGCAACGCTATGAGAATACCATTTCCCTCTTTGCTTCAGTGCCTTGACAATCATAATCCTACCACTGCTGAGGTTTTAGACATGGTAGAATTGCAAAAATTCTGCATGATTATGTTGCAGATCAAACAGGTCTGAGTTCAGGGAGTCGGTCCATCTGCTGAAACAGTAAAAGGGATGATGGGAACATTTTAGATTACATTCCAAAAATCAACACAACCCAATGTTTTGACTCGACTCTCAGACTTATAACCCTGAAACAACATCGTATTAGATCATAAGTGTCCAATTTCCATTTCGTCGCAAAGATGAATGAGGCTTCAAAACAATGAATGGCTGCGCCATATTTACATTTTCTTCACAGTGTGCATTTATGTCTCCGCAGCCTTTCAAGATCAAGCCAGGAAACAAAGGCAATAATTCTCAGCAAGGACGAGAAACAAAAGCGGATTCACACCTAATCGGAACATACACAGAAGATCATTTATATATTAGCCAGATAATGTTATTCAGAGAGACATGCCGGCATGCTGAAAAACAGTAGTCCTCAAAATGAATAGAATATTCAAAGTAAAGATATGTTTGGCTTCTTTTTTTGTTTTTACAAGGAAGACATGAGCTTCAGAAACCTTGGTGTGGTGAGAATTTTCCATCCTGTGATCTTCCTATTTGAATATTGTCTGGAAACTGTTTTGAGTAGAATGTGATAATCAAGTACAAAAATTCACAGGAGGCCCCTGTTGAGTTCTTTTTACACATCTTTAAACTGGAAGTCCTGATCAGTGAACATTTGCATTAAAATACATAATTTAAGAGGAACATTTAGCCTCAACTGATGCATGTGTGTTTTCCAATGCTTTTTACTGAATGTTTTATAAAGCACCTTGTAACTCCACTTCTGCAAGGTGTAATAGAATAAAGTTTATTATTAATCGTACTATTCTTACTGGAGATCTAAACCCACTTAAGTTCAGCAGAATATCCATAATTTCACTGAAAATGTTAATTAATATATAAGGTACTTCATCTTATATAAAACCTGTTAACTCAGGGCCAAATGTTATCAATTCAGAAAATTTCAAATGAAAGGCTACCTTAGCAATTACATTTTTTATTTGTGTGATTATTTTAGTAATCATGGTTCTTGTCTTATAATAAGCCCTTTCACATCATTGATGTAGGCTTCAATAGAAACTAACACCCATTTAAGTTGCTATTACCCCAGTAACAAGTGAAACTAGCCACATTTTGTATTCTTTTTTAGACACTCGTGTTGAAATATATCACACATAGCCAGTAGTTTTATGCAAAATCTCAGTCACATCTAAACTTTTGTGTTTTAGATCGGAGCAACTTTCATTTTTACTCACATCCAGTGTTGAGCCTGTCTGTCTGTAACATGCTGCAACTTCAAGAAAAGATTAATGCGATTATTATTTGAATTAATAATTCTGCTGTTTTAGGTGGATTTCTGGGTGTATCCATCGTAGTTTAATAAAAATATTAGAGAAAATGGAATGGACAAATATTGGTCTACATGCAGCAGATCCCTAATAATTTCTCCACAGTCTCTGCTGTGCTGAACTCAGTGTATTGGTGCAGGAAGTGGAGGTCAGAGCCTTAAGATCATTATATCTTGAGAGTTTAGTACATGGTTTTAATAGTAACACAACACTACATATTATGTTAAGCGAAGAAACTTCACTAAAACATTACATAACACCAAAAATATTCAGAACGGCAAGTTAAAAGCGAACACAAAGCACAAGAGACAGTGAGAAGTAAGTTTGATAGCAAAAATCCACCGTTTTGAGCCTGAATAAAATACAGATCTGCAGAGACACTGAGCGATATTTCAGCTGATGTGGTTGTGAGAGATGCCGTTCATCGTAATGCTTGTCATGTTTCAGCACTAATCAATAAAAATCTTGGTTGGGCTGAATTGGTTTTTGGTATAAAATAATTTTCTTGCTGAGCACCACATTCAAATCTAAGAGAAAGGCATGGATAGACATTCTGGTTTTGCAGAAGTTAAAAACAGTATTATTAGTTAGTTTTTTCTCCTTTGACCTACATTTCAAAACTTAGGTTTTTCTCAAATGCTAGTCATCGATTTCTAGATGTCATTTCAAATCAAACCTCCAAGTTAATTATATATGGGACTTCACATTAGTTTCATTCATTTATTTAAAAATTGTGCAGCAAATGTTTGTGGTCAGTTACAAAAATACCAGGACAGAGTTGAAGAGAGATATAAAGTAGACATTAGGTTTACAAATGTTTCAGCTGAGTTGGAACATACAGAAGGAAGAAGATAGGACCTAAAATTGAACCCTGTGGGATCCCACAAGTTCTGTCTGGCGAGGAGGATGATGAATTGCCTACAGTGACAGAAAAGGTTCTATGGGAAATGTAGTAGCTGAGGCAGCACAGTGCTGTATCGCTGCTGCTCACCCAGAGCTGGAGGCAGTCAATTAAAATTGCATGATCTACAGTATCAAAAGCCTCACCGAGGTCTAAAAGGATTAAGATCGAACATTCCCCAGCATACACTTTTAAAGAAGGTCATTTGTTACTTTAAGAAGGCCTGTCTCACTGCTGTGTTGCCCTTTTAAAATCATACTGGAGTTTTAAGAAAATGTTGATGTACTTCTCAAAAAGAGCAACTATTTCAAGATTTCTCTTTTTAAACCGTTGGAGAATAAATAGCAATTTGGCGACATAGTAGCTATAATTTCTGATCTGTTTCATAGCATGGATGTTTGAACTAAATTTAAGTGATCTACAGAAAAGGTGAATAGTAGATAAACAAATGGCACCAACCAAACCTTTCAAGCTTCCAAGTCAAGATTCTTAACCTTTCATTTAATGCAACGCACTTTAATTTGAGATACGATACCCGAGAAGAAGAAAAAAAAGTATAACGCTCTGGTCGCAAATTAGAATCTCATATTTTTTGACTTTTAAAAAATGGAGCCCTCAGTGCTATTACTGGCACAGTGGTTAACTATGAGGTCTGTTTCTCTCAGCAGGACTTGGGAATTATGACGAGTCTTTCGTTATGCGATGAAAGGCGGTTTAATAACCATCCATTCAAGTTCCTCTTTCGCTCTCACACTTTAAAGACCTCCTTCTGTGGCCTCAACCTAACATTCAAATTTGCTCGCCTTCTTTGAAAGAGGCCCATTACATAGAGTGATATATGATTATCTCCCCAAGTCTCAAGTTCAGGCTTGTAGACGGGGAATTAGTTGTCATTCCCTCTTTGCCCTCTGAACCAATGAATGCTTGCAAGGCCAAGTGTTTGAAAAATTTCAGATGGTTGATGAGGTCATTTCAGGGGCAATTTAATAGTGCATGATGCCAGGGATTTAAGATTTTGACTTTTTTTTAGTAGGAAAACAAGGTTGCACGTGGCAGGATGAGTGGTAGAAAAAACTGCTCTTCATTGTGGTTTTTATGGCCCAGTAGAAACAATAAGAATATATTCACAGAAGTGAAGCTAAAAAATAAAATATGTGACAGTAGGTAGATGCATAATTTTGGGGGTGAGGTGAGGCAATAGCATGTATTGCTTTGTGTTCAGATTCATAAATATGCACTGGTTAAATAATACTTAAAGGTCATGAGACATTAGAAAGATGATGTTTTTAACAGATTGGTCTCTTTACAGAATAAACAGAAAACCAAAGACTTAACAAGGTGGAAAGAGTCTCTGATTCAGTATGAATTGAAAATGTTATCTAAGGCTTAATTTGTGACTGATATCACAAAGTTCCAGTTCAATAAAATACATTCGCAAAAATCAGAATCTCACTTGCTGAGATGATGTTTATCTTCATCTCTCTTTTCAAAATCTATCTACGAGTAACTTTAAACACTGCTGGGACACTGGCATGCAATGATAGAGCAGCAGTTATAACACAGCTGTGAGGAAATGTTTATTTCGGTATTGTGCAACAAATCTTTTTCCGTGCATACCTACTCATCCTGTGAAAGGTTCCACGGAGATTCTATCCCAGCATGCACTGTGCAATAAACACCCTTGACAGGTCGCTAGTCAAACTGACTCCCTGCATGTCTTTGGACTGTGGAGGAAAACTGGGGCAGAAATCCACATGAAAACTGTGTGAATTACACACAGGAAGGTCCTGCATGCTGCTTGATGTCTTATTAACTGGGTTTTTGGGTTTAATAGCTAGCTTTAATATTTGGTAATATCTTACAAACAAACTCTTGCTGCTGACGTTACACTGATAATGATCAGGGAACTAATCTGCCACTGCTGTCCTCCAAGGCTTTGTAGTTAGAGTTACACAATAGCAGACAAATATTTACTCACAATTTAAACAGGAAATTATCTACCTAAAGGTAATTACGGTAGGAATTGATGTTTGTTGCGTAGGTAGTTGGGTTTTGGGTCAGTTCACTTTCATTCTGAAAGGGAAGCTTATTCTCTGATCATCCCAAACATTTAGTTTTTTTTAAGCAAAACTGAGATTAGACCAGGTTCATGGATACAGTTTCATGTTCACAACAATAACACGCAGATCACTGTTGATTTACTTATAGTTGTAATGCACTACTGCACAAAAATAAAGAGATTTCTGGCAGCAGCAGCAGCAGCACGCAGTTATTTCTTTACTATTTAATGAAATGGACACATACACAAATACACTATTGACAGGTTTATCTATGGGACCTGCTTAACAAAATCAGACCATTAAAAACCAGGATTAAGTTGAAATAAAAACATAATGATCAAAATCAGTGTCGAATAAAGAACACAATGATAATAAATAGGATAATGGCTCATAGTTATAAATAAGCATTTACTTCAGTGTGGATGTATGTGTGTATGTTACAAGTTTGTCTCATGGATCTAAATCTGCATCTGTACCTGCTTTGTGCTGACAGTTAAGTGAGGTGATTTCATTTGGCTAATTTTCTTCTTTCATTTCAAGCTGTTACGAGTGCTACAAACAAGTCCATTCTCTATACTGTCTGCTAGTGAGAGATCACAGGAATATCTACAGTGCTCTTAATGTTACATTTGCATTCCATCATTATGCAGGTTGCACACTGTTGCAATTATGAGTTTGGGCACACATGCACATATCCGTGTGCCAGTTTATCAGTAAACCTCATTCCGAGGCCAAAATGAGCTAGAAGTTGATATCGATGTCTAGTTTTATACCTGAGAGGAGCACCTGTGTTGTGAAATGTTCTATTATTGTCAGCTTTTTAAAAAAAAAAAGTGACCAAAGTTGTCACTCTCAGATGTTGTCGCTGTCAGATGTGTTGACAGTGTTTGTCAATCATAATGAGTCTGATTTGTGACAGCTGTCAGTCAAAACTTAATCAAGTTATGTAGTAGGCCTTTAAAAAGCTTCTCTTACAAATCACTACAAGGAGATCGCTATCCGGTGAGAAGCGTTGTGATGCGGCAAGTATGAAGTTTTGTTGTTCTGGGTTGTATGTGATATTCCTCTGGGTCGCAGTCGTTCCAGCAGAACAATTGGCTTTGATAAAACAGACAAGAGGGTTTTTGAAACATTTGCTGTTTTTGTTTTTTTTTATCCTCGCCAACAATAGAATGTCTCAGTGCACGAGAATAAATCTAATTTCTTCTTTATAAAGATATATAAGGAAAATATTGGATATATAGTGTGTGTCGTTGTGTGTGTATGTGTGTGTATGAGTTTCTGCTAACAGCCCATAATGGCGATGACATTGTTCTGCAGATGAGGTGAGAGCAGCCCATTATATGTCAGTCTGCCTTTGCCTCCTCCTCTCAGTGCCCCGATAGGGCTCTTCTCAGTGCAGACCTGTTTTGGAGTAATGCCACAGATGGTGATGAGCCTGTGTAATCCCTGTAGATTTCCACGGTTTATAAACAGCAAGACAAGCAGCAGGTCCCGCCGATCTGAATAAACACTTCTAAATCAGGGGGTGTTTATCATGCCTGTTTGGGGTGGAGGTTGTAATTATTGCAAACAAGAGCAAACATGCAAAGAGAAATGGATTTCACAGATCTAATTGATTGGGGGAAGAGCAGTAGATTTAGTGGCTGCAACCAGCTTCCCCCTCCTTACCGCAGCATTGCGTGAGACGATTAGATTTATTATAGTTTATAGCACCTGAATTATTCCTCATTTCAAATGAATTGCATTCAAAGCGGTACAGGGCGCATTTCATTTCCTTGGGCTAAATCTGAAAAAACTTAAGCACAGTTGGAAATGGCTCATTGCTATGTACCTCACAGAAAACAACAGATTTCTGGCTCATAACAGTCGATACCGTGAATCTCACCCTGCATGCACAGACAGAGAGGGTGTATTGAGATAATTGACAAATTCCTTGGCGAAATGAAATGCTGCGCATGCTGAAAGTAACATCAGTGTTTGCTTTCTGTCTGGCAAAGGTATCACAGCATTTTGATGTATTGCCTCACCCCTGCGCAAAAAACACATTCTTTTTTGTCAGGTGAATTCATTCCCAATTTTCCAGGCACAAATAGCAACATAGAGAAATTGGTTTGATCCATGACATGTTGACATTTCATTTGGAGAAATCAATCAAAAATCTACCAGCAAAAAGAGCACATGAGATGTGTCAAATGAAACTGCTGGAATCAAAAGTTTTATAGGAATGGTTTTGGAATATTCATCAAGTAAATGAGATATATCAGAGCAGCACAAAAAAATCACAGGAGAACTAATCAAGTTTTTTTGTCTTTCAGTGTTAGGGGCTGGTAATACGCAGGGGAAATTATTATTATCTGCAAGGCTAGTTTTGTTTTCTGGTGCTTTAATGTGAAAAAAATTAACTGCATGAAAATTACAAATTGGAAAATCCAGACAATGTGTGACATTAAAAATCCCTCCATTGTCTCTGTGCAGCACTGAAATTCAGGCTTTATGCTAAGTGTGCTTTTGTTTTTGTGGTTCACCTTGTTTTACATGTACAGCGACTAGAGAGTCATCTAAAATTAGCAGCACAGTTTGAGAAACAGCAGGTAGTGCACCCCACTAATAGACTCTAGAGGTGAATTAGCCATTAGCTGAAAAGGCTAATTCACCTCCAAAGCAGATGTCTTTGTGAAAGTGAAAGAAGTGAAATTGCAAATGGATCAGTGAAAGAGGTGTTCAGAAAAGGTTGTATTGATTGGACCAAAGTAATTGTGCAGCAACGTTGTACAGCTGTACTGTAAAATATTACATTTTTAGTGTATGTCATATATTCAGTACCAAAATATAATAAAGGTAAATGTCTATACAGGGGACATAAAACTGAGAGATGAACTTGAATTTGAAGTGTAGGTCATTGCTGTCACTTGGTGATTCTTGATGAGGTTGGAGCCTGGCAGAACACCACCTTTTCCTCCAACTGCTGGCAGTGCTGCTTCCTGAATCTGGCACAACACCCGCAAACGGAGCGATAGTTAACATACAGCAACAACAACAAACTCTGATAATCCTGTTTTGGTCTGAAAACCTACTTGAGCAACACATCTCAAAGTTTGAAAAAAACCTAAAACACTTTCAAATTCTGGACAAGTGTTAAAAAATCAAACATCAGCAGGCTGGTATACAGTGTATTAAATTGTCAGTGGGGTAGTTCGCTTGACCAAAAACATCATTATACAACTCTGGATTCTCATGGAGCATCTATTAGCCTGAATGCATTTCCTTACATACCATCACTTATTTATATCAGTTTATTTTACTTTGATGTGAGCAAAGCTTCTAATTGCGTGTACCTCAGTCATCATGTTTCCTTGATGAAATTTTCATTTGTGTATGAATTATGTATTAGTTATGCATAATGCACCGATGGAATTCCACTTTTTTTCTCCAAAACAAAACTTATGAAAGTATTTTTTTTTCTCTCTTGCTGGCAACTACTATACGTCCAATGCTTGCATTTAGAAAACCTTCTCCAAACACTGTACTTTGAAAACACGACTGATCCGCGTGAGAAAAATAAGCAGACCTCTGTAAAATGTGTTGATCCCAGTGTATCACTGCACCCGCATGTGTTGCTCTGTTTAGGTTGAGATGTTTTACAGCCGTCTTTCAATGGTTTGCAAAGAGTGTATTAGTCATTCCTTTAAAAGCCTGAGGTAAGCAGTGGAGTTCTTAATACACTAAAGTGGACGCCAGGAGGATGTGGCGAGCATAAAGACCTGTCACGGAACAAGTACAGTGTTGTATTGCGGGAGAAAATAAGGTTGCGGTTTAAATTAGACAACAATCTTCTTTGCACACACATATTTGGCTGAAGATGAATATTTGACTCGCAGAGAGAGAAATCTGTTCTCAACTGATGTCGAGGTGACACATGAGGACTTGATAATTGCTGGCAGCACAGTTATGACAAACATAAGGGCTTTGAGTTATGGTGGGATTTAGTTAAAAAAAAAAAAGAGAGAGATCATATTTTCTTTCTCCTGCATTAGATTGCTCAATAGCACGATAAATAAATAAATAAAAGGAAGCTGCTGAACCTTTTCATTCTTTGTTGCAGATTTATCTTTCTGTTAAATTACAGCCAAAAAAAATAGAAGGCGTGACAGCTCTCTCATTAAAGTGATAAAATAGTTTGGTTTGTTTCTTTTATATCTTTTAATGCAAACTGTAGTTTTTCCAAAATGATCACTAGGTCCAATAATAACAAGTTCTAACTGATTTTAATTCATAGATGGATGATGACCAAAGAATTTTCCAATTTATAAAAGGTTCGAGAAGTCCGCCACAAATATTCACATACTTATCAAGACTGTTTATCATTTCTTTCTACTTTTGTGTGTGAAAGAGAAAGCGATGACAGAAACCGAAAGAGAAGTGCAGAGGGAGAATATGATATCAATACTAAGATTTACTCAGTAGGGAGAGGATGTAGAGGCAGAAGCTGGCACGTTCAGAAGATTGGCAGCAGGGAACAGATGGTCAGGAGGAGAAAGGAAACATGACCAGGATGTGTAGTTATGCAAAGATAAGCAAAGGAGGTGCCGAGAGTGCTGATGAGCTATGAGACACTGGCATCATAATTCTGTGTATAACACAGCTATCCAAGTATCAAAACTTTTGGTAACGTGCGAGGCTGCTAAAGAAGCCATGCAATGCCTCTAAAACTTGCTACTCATTGTTTCTCATTGATTGTATGATGAATAAACGCTGATAGACACCAGATGTGGTGCTTTTTCTTTGGCTTTGTGATTGATGGGGCTGTTTAGCCTTCCTATATTCAGATGTAATACATCAACACATTTGACAGATTTAATCATCATATCAGCATCGTTTAGGTTTATGCTATAGCTGCTGAATGTTGACCTACTTTGATGTATGTTGCAGTGACTTTGATGTTTAAAGTGACATGTTATTTTCTCCCAGGCGTCGTAACTATCATAACAACAGATGCATCTGAGCTTGCGTCTTCACTTTAAATGCAAATAATATCAAACAGCTGTTTACTAATGACGCTGCTTTTGTCAGAGCAGCATAATTACGGCAAACCATGGTAGCACTGACCGGCATGTTAACAAAACTGAGACCGGGGACTTGAAACCTTGGTGTTAATCTTGCGCAAGTCCATAACAAAGTGATTCTGGCCCCAATAAGCACCGAGTGAGAAATCCACCACGGGCAGCTAAATCCTAAAATCAGCCCATTTTCCATGCAGTGGTCTGTGAGAACACCAGCTGCCGTGGGCTATCGTGGACGTGAGCCCTAACACAAAGCACTTCACTCTGCATAGGGCACTAGGTTTTGTTTGTATCGGCATGGATGGAGAGACGGAGAGGGGAGCGTCTGCTTGAATATGCCTCCGTACTGGTCCCACAGGGCCGGCGTGTGCCCTTGAAAAGATCCTTGGATTGTAAAGTTAAGACAAAAGGCCAGTATTGATTCAATTACAACAGCTCCACAGTCTTGGAGATGTGCAGTAATGATACAGTAATTACCATGAACCTCTGCAAGCCCAAAGATGACTCATCTTTCAGTAGAAGTTTCAGCAGAAAATAAGACGGGGGTCCGTTGTGTCATCATGTTTATTTAACATTTCATTGGCAATTAATGATCCGGGCTGAGGTTCTGCCCAGTCATTTATTCATTGATGTAAGTAATGCTACAGTGTAAAGTGATGCTGCACTGGGGAACCTTGTAAGCACTTCTGCATTGAACAGTGCTGAAATATTTCACTCAAGCATTCTCACTGTAAATAAAAGTGTAATATTTGTCGGTTTATTTGAAATTTGCGGGCATGTTGGATAATAGGGCTTTTAGGGAATAATGCGTAAATGTGTATACTTGTGTGTGTTCTAAGAAAAATCTCAACTTTCATTACATATTAAAATACTCTTCAAGGTTTTACATTTGGAGTTTGTTGAGTTGTATGTTCAGCAGTCTGGAGGGGTGTAATGTACCTGAGGTTAAATAGTCTGAATGTAGAACATGGTTGTCCTGAGGCCTGTTTCAGTTCACTAAGTTACCGGGATAACTTTTCAGAGTAACACATAGAAGTAGTGCTTTTATGTCAGTATGTATTCAAGGGGTATTCTGCAAAAATACTGTATATTTTGGCCTTTGGTTCTGATCTTGACCCACACTGGCCTGTACATACTGAGCTGACTCACATTTCCACTGGAAATTGATTGCATAGGTAAGCAGTGTTGGGGTCAAATAACAAATTAAATTACGAGATATAGGGCTACATTTGTGTAATATCTCAAAATCACTTCCTTGTACTGCACCAAAATAGAGAACCACCTACAGTCCAATGCCATCAAATCCAATAGCCATTTGCACTCCCTGTGTTATTTGTGATTCTATCATCCTACGCAAACCTTAGGGATGAAATAAACTGTTATTTTTATCTGGTATCCAGGAATTGGATAGCATCTTCCAAGCTATTTTGTGATATCACAGATGCCTAAATCTAGTCTAGAATTATAAAATGTTTGCCCGAGTGAAAACAATATTTAAATCCAATATATTTTACTGCCTGCAAACTGCCACTGGCCCATAGACTGCCAGCAGATTTAACCTATATTCAGTGATGAAAAAGAGCAGAGTGGGACATTCTCTTGAAAAAAAAAAAACCTTTGAGGATGAAACCGACTGCTGGATAGCATTTACAAAAATAACTGACCAATCTTGTTGAAGGCTTGCTTAGCAAACATTACTGTGACTGACTCACATATGTAGCATTGAATTCACATCCGTCAAAGAACCGTAGCCCTCAGGATAAATTATGCTTGAGATGTTACATTTTTGTTAAGAAGGAGAGATACTGATGCAGATCTGTTCATTCTGGGTACTGTGGCATGTAATTTTGTTGTACTGTGTTGCTGTAAGTTCTGCCACATTAATTAATATCACTAGGAAGTTTAATAATGACTAACAGGCAAA